>CAUYPK010038778.1:0-87540 GCA_963574355.1 Loris lydekkerianus | reverse complement strand
GATTCTTTCCTCCTCAATTTTTTGGAATAATTTCTGCATTACAGGAATAAGCTCTTCCTTGAAGGTTTGATAGAATTCTTGTGTGAAGCCATCTGGACCAGGGCATTTTTTGGTTGGAAGCTTTTTTATTGTTTTTTAAATCTCAGTGCTTGAAATTGGTCTGTTCAGGACCTCTATTTCTTCCTGGCTAAGTCTAGGGAGAGGGTGTGAGTCCATATATTGATCCATTTCCTTCAGATTGTCAAATTTCTGGGCATAGAGTTTCTGATAGTATTCAGAGATGATCTCTTGTATCACTGTGGGATCAGTTGTTATTTCCCCTTTATCATTTCTGATTGAGGTTACTAGAGATTTTACTTTTCTATTTCTCATTAGTCTGGCCAATGGTTTATCTATTTTATTTATTTTTTCAAAAAACGAACTTCTTGTTTCATTAATTTTCTGAATTATTCTTTTGTTTTCAATTTCATTGATCTCTGATTTGATTTATGATATTTCTTTTCTTCTATTGGGTTTAGGCTTAGATTGCTCAGGGTCCCTTGGAGGGGTTGCTCTGGACTGGTGCTTCATGATGCCAGGAGTTTTCTGATGATTCTTCCTCATGAGTGATTTCTTTGATCAGTTTTCTTGCCCTAATTTTCCTTTCATTTCCTCTTGCTCTTTAAGTTCCCGTGCTTGTGGACTAAGGTTTCGATGAGTCCTTTTGGTACAGGACCAGAAGGATAAGAAGGTTGAAGAGCAAGAAGGGATAAACAAAAGAAAAAAGAAAGGAAGGAAGGAAGGAAGGAAGATAGAGAAAAGAGAGGGGGTGGGTGAAAGGGAATATTGACAGAAAGAAGAGTAGCACAGAAAGAGGGAGATAGAGCAATATAGGTGTACAGTAGGGTTCTTTGACACAACCTTAAAATAACCCCAACCTCTGGGGGTGCCTGGTTGGGTGGTTCCCTTGAGGTCAGCAGCTCTTTGCTAACCCGATCAGACTCAGTACCCCACCTCCACCAAGTAGAGAACAAAGACAAAAATGCTATATATCAAACCAAAACAAGCAAACAGAAAACTTTACAGGATAAAATTGGGTGAAAACCCAAATAATAGGGGTAGAAACAATAGCAAAAATGAAGTTCTAATTATTGAAAAAGGCAGCAATGGGAAATTGTATTTAAACTAGAAAAATGGAGAAAGAAAAGAAAGAAAAAAAAAGAAAAGAAAATATCTGTATGGAAAAGAGTGAAATTAAAAAACAAAACAATAAAAACAAAATAAACAAAAAACAAGCAACCAAAACCAAAGCAGTATATATATCTTCTTGAATGTTGTCTGGGCAACAGGTGGTCTTCTGGGGTATGAGATGTTAATCACAATGCTGATACGACTGGCAGCCTCCACTGATTTCTCAAACCCCGCTGCGTGGAGACCCTAAATATCTCCTCAGCTCTCTTAAAAGACACTTTAAACTTCTAAACTTGGCTAAGCAGAAACTTTCCCAGGAAAGTGCTTGTCGCTGAAGTGGCTATTCACTTACCCAGTGTGCCAAAACTAGTCTCACTCTGCCCCTGAGGGTTAAGGCTGTAAGGCAGCTCAGTCCCTGCCTTTAGGCTACTCAGTCACTAGGTTAATAGCTCCTGCCTCATCCTTGCTCTGCGACTCTGAGGGTGGAACTCACTGGGGCAGTTCTCTCACAATGGCTCCTTGCGGCCCACAGCCGAACACTATCAGCTCCGTTGGGCTCAGTGGCTCAATCTGGGGCCCTAGACAACATCCAAAGTTCTCTGCACTCTCAAGCTCTCCCCAGTGCAGTTCAACTGAGTGCCAAGTCCAAAATCACCAACACAGTTCACAGGTAAGGCTTTTCTGGTTTACAGTCTCACTGCTGCTGTACTTACAGCTACCGGTGGGATTAGACCAATTGAACACACGCAACCACTTGCCAGTTTTCCACTGTTTTTGTCCTCCTCTTGGGGTCCAGAAGTCTCTCGCTGACTCCCTGTATCCTCAAAGGGATGAGTATAGGCAGATCCCACCAGCCAGAGATGCCTGGAGTCTTATTTCCCCAGATTCACAGTGCCCAATTGCAGGGAAGCTGTTATTCAGCTGCCATCTTGCTCCGACTACCCCATATGTCACTTTTTGAGGAAAATTTCCCTCCTCATCACAGACACTACTGCAAATAGATGGGTTGTTCTTACAATCCAAAACTTCAGGACCTCATTTATCTATTTTAAGTCACTTAGCATTCTGTCTTATGATATTTATGTATATTTATGTTTTCACCTACTGGAACATCAGCTTCAGAAAGGCAGGAAATACCTTTACATAGTTAGGTCCCCTATTGGACCTCCTGTTACCAAATCAAACTAGGGTCTGTTCACCTGATACAGCAAAACCAAGAGTTGCACTGGGAAACAGAGACATTTGATTGCATGGCATCCTGCAAGGAGAATGGGCAGCTCAAGATCCAAACTCCCTGACAGTTTACATGCTAGGGTTTTAAAGGCAGGGGTATGTTTCTCAGGCAGTCAAATTGTAAATCAATACATGGAGGTTATACACTGGCCTGGCCAAAAAGGCAAGATATCCTGAAAGGGGGTGGGGAGTGGCTGTGGATCATAGGTGAATTCAGAGCTTCTTAGATTAGCAGAAAGGAATGTTAAGATGGGTGTTATTCTCTCCAGGCCCCGGGGAAATTCAGAATATAGAATAGCAGTCAGAGTTCAATTCCTTAATTCTCCCTTATCTACATTTTGTTGTCCACAGGGTTTTTTAAAAAAAACAACTGAAGAACACATGTTAAGATACCATCTTTTAGCTTCTATAGGGAATGGAAGCACCTTCTGACTCTGGCTTGCTGGTAGGCCATTGTTCTCATAAGGTTGCCCATTTACTTTTTAAGGCTAGCCAAGTTCTGGGATCTTCCCCTGAAGGGATTCAAGGTTATCCTTTATTGACAGGCTTGGGAAGCTGGCAGGCCCCTGCTCTGTTTCACTGGTAGAAGGGAATTCCTTTCTTTATTCATTCAACAAATATTTTTTTCTTTAGAATGAAAAGACTATACTGAGTTACCTCTAAGGAGCCTTCCAATTAAAAAAAGATTTCTTAATTTGGCCCTAGGATGTATTTAATAATTAACATGCAGTAGACCTCCTCTTCCCCATATAGGCTATGAGTACAAGGAGTGAGATATACCAATGTCAAAAAGATTTTATAAGAAAGTATTTAAATTTTGATATTAAACATAGATAAATTCATTTTTCGAACACTCCAACATTCCTATTGAAATATTCAACACACATGTTCCTGATAGAATTTTGAATATTAAAAGAATTGTACATCTGGTTATATTTTTATGAAATTAACTGACACTAAATCAGTGCTCCACAAAGTTAAAGTCTGATCATTAAGAACATGAGAAAGGTAAACAAGGAACTCTGACAAGACTTAAGAGGGGGAACATCTTACTGGAAGGTATCAGACATTTTTACCACTCACTGGCTCACCTCTACCATTTCTCTCTGCTCTTGGTGGTACTACAGAATATTTCCATGGGTGTGGGTTTCTGTTTGGCAGATTGCTGCCAGCAGCCCAGATGTTCCTCTGTGTGAATTTATAGAAACTTATGTTATCCAGAATTCAGAGGAAGGGCTGTTAGAATAGGTCAAACAAAATAGGAATAAAACCAGAGCAACTAACCTTGAAAAATAAGCCCGTATTCTTTGTTTCAACTGATTTTCTCTTCTCTTCTTCCCCTCTACATTCAGTTCTTGAGTGACTGTAATTAGCAGGGACTAAGCCATATTATCAATTAAAATACATGACTGTATCCTCCAGAAGACCCTGAGTGTACAGATGTCTAACGGTAGAAGTAAGAGTCTTTTCCTCTTGGTAATAATCTTGTGGATTTTTTAACTGTCAGCAATTGAAAACTCTTTAGAGCAGCCTAAGAGAAACCTCTTTTGTGAGCTTCTGTGGCAATTGCAGAGTTGCCAAGAAAAGCAGTGCTGTGATTCCCTGACTATGTAGGCACCTTGGAAATGAAAAAAACATAATGCATTCTCTCTAGACACATGCTGGGCTTTCTGCTCTCTTGCCCTTCTTTTCTAAAATGTCCTCTACCTTTCCTACCTACACAGAAAAAAATCAGTAGATTGGGCCAACAACAGTCTGCACGACCGAGCAGAGCATTTTTTTCTTTTCTAGTTGGACACATGCTCTAAAGAAAGCAAAATTTAGGATTAGAAAATTACAACCAGAATCGTGCTGCCCAGTGGCAGGTCTGATTTCATGCTTTTCTGCAGATTGATGAAGAAGCTAACCGATAATAAATTATGGCTCAGTCAGTACCCCCTTTTCTGGTGTCATTTGTATGTATAACTATTATCTATCAATCAAAAGTAAATACATAAAATAAAAAAAAAGAGATTTAACTTAGTTTTCAGCAAGCATGGAGAATAAGGACTGATGATTAAGTATTGATTTTCTTTTTTTTATAAACTCATATCTTGTGTTCCTAAGGCATTAACTTTTACAGGAAAATTGAATCTTCACTGGGATTTTAATCCCTCCAGATATACTGACTCTTTGTAGTAATGTGGGTGAATTTTGTGTTTATTGGTTCCTTGTCTTTGCAGTTTTATCACTTAGGTATGTATCTTTAATAAGTCTGCAAATAGATGTGTATATAATTTCTGAGTTTTTAATTTTATGCAGAAGACAATGTACATTTTTTTTCCAGTGACTTGTCTTCCTTAATATGTTTATGATGTTAGATGTGTGTAGTTCTGGTGAATTTATTTCAGACTGTTGTGTACATGGAAATTTTATTCTTTCTCCTGTTGATGAACATTCAGGTTGTTCCAGAACTTTGCCATAATGAATTATGGCACTGTGAACATCATTGCACATGTACATTGGATAGTATTTGCTCAGTATACTGGGCACATCTTCGGCTCTGCTACATATTCCTGGTTGTTTTTCTTTTTTTTTTTTCAGAATAAAATGAGGGTCTGGTTGTTTTCTAATTTGCTTTCCACCAGCGTAAAAGGAGTTTTTGTTCCTCCACAGCCTAAGACTAGAAATCATTATATTTTTAAAAGCACATTTGATGGCTTTTAAATAGTACCTTATTGTGGTTTTAATTTGTGTCTTTCTTAGTGCTAATAATGTTAAGCATTTTTTTTAATTTACTCACCATTCAGTTATGATTTTTTTTCCCCATTTTCTTATTGGGGTGTTTGACTTTTACTTACTAATATGTAGACTCTTCTCCCTTTTTAATTGTGAGTAATAATATAAAAACAATATATTTTTTTAAAAAGTATGTATAATGTAAATAATAATTTAAAGTAAATATGTCTGTATGTATAGCCTAAGTCAAGAAATAAATTTTTCCAGAACCCTGGAAACCCTATGTCTCTCTAATTTATCCCCAGCTTTTGCTCCAGAGGGAACCATTACTTTTACCTTCTGGCATTTTTTTTTCCTTGCTTTTTTTGATAATTTTGTCATCCATGAACACATCTCTAAGTAATATAGTTTAGTGTGGTCTATTTTGAGCTTTAGACTGTATGTATACTTTTTGTTTTTACTACGTTAGGTAGACTTCCCATGATCTCATATCTCATCTTGAAGTGACCCAAATTTGTGGTCCATCTTACTTTAGCCTTACAGCTTGGCTATAACTCAAATTTACATTGGATTATCTGATATAAAAATTACGCTTATGTTTCCTAGTTAACCCCAATTTACAAATCTCTCTATGTTAATTCCAGATGACTCAGCTTTGATTATATTGCTAGTCAGTTGCTATAGTAGCAGATTTATTTTCATTTTATTGCTGCCTTATTCCTGAACATTTTATGTGTAGTATAGTCTTTTATATACCCACACATCACATCTACTACCTCTGAGGCACGACCAGGTCTTTTATTTTCTCCTTAGTACCAATAGCCTAAATATGTACTTAGAAGAACTTCTGGTCTTCTTGGTTCATGGAAATAAAGTATGAAATAGCCAGGCAAATTATAAATATTCAAATTTGCTGCCCAAGATCATAGTGCTTAATAAACACAAATGGTCAGAACTTAAGGATATTGCCAATTATATGTAAACTGATTAAAAAAAAAATTTTTTTTTTGAGACAGTGTCACTGATCACCGTCTATAAAGAGCTATGTCATCATAGCTCACAGCAGCCTCCAACTCTTCAGCTCAAGTGATTCTCTTGCCTCAGCCTCCCAAGTAGCTAGGACTACAGGTGCCCATCACAATGCCTGGCTATTTTTAGAGACAGGGCTCCACTCTTGCTCAGACTGGTCTTGAACCTGTGAGTTCAGGGCAATCCACCCGCCTCAGCCTCCCAGAGTGCTAGGATTAGAGGTGTGAGCCACTGCACCCAGCCTATAATTTTAAAAAATTTACCTACTTTTCTTATTCTCTGACCCTCTTTGCTTAAGCACTCTCTGAGTTCACTTCAGTTCAATTCAATAAACAATTACTGAGGGCCAAGACAATATTCCTTCCCCCAGCAATGAAAAAGGAAGGATGAAGAAAAAAATAAATGATTTCTTCTTCAATGGATTCACAGTCTAGGAAAGAAAACATACATAATAAACAATCAACATAGAGTGTAAGGACAATAATAAAAGCAAAAACAAAGTAAAAGTCACATGAAGACAGAGTGTGTTAAGAGAGGATACTACAAAAGGAGGCATCCAAGATAGTTTTCAAATAATGAATTGAATTGATGCAGCCAAGGGAGACAGTATGGGCAAAAGCACAGTGAACTACCCAGGGTTCAGTACGGCTAGAGCTTTTAAGCACAGGGCAAGCACGAGGAGTAGTGAGGCCACTGAGAAAATTTTGATTTAGGAAGACAACCTTCAATATGTTGTGGAATTTAGGTTGTATTAGATTTGGCTACATTGATTGGAATCCAAAGTAACACTACCTTACAGAGCTGGTCCAGAGTATCGATTTCCTGGTATCACTCTGTTTCTTCATATGTTTTTGTGCTCTTATGTCTGGCCCCAATCTAATGTCTAGGATGGCAGTATCCATGTTCCAGACAGCAAGGTTAAGTAGGGACAAAATAAAAGAGAACAAAATGTACTCACCAACTGTCTCTTTAAGAAGAGTCCCAGAAACTGCCACATGACTCTTCTACCTGCTTCCCATTGGCCAGCACTTAATCACATGGACACACCCAACAGCAAGGTAAGCTGGGAAGTGAAAAAAATGAAAATGGAGGACAACTGGCAGCTTTTGCTACAGAGAAATAAGACACTAGAAGCAAGGGAGGTCAATAAAAAGACTTCTGCAGTATCGTAGTACATTATGGCAGTATTGGTGAGGATGGAGAGTGAAGGCAAGATATGAGAGCTCTGTGAGAAGAGGAGTAGTTAGGAGTTGGTGGTCTAGTAGCTGCAGTGATGGTTTTTGGTTTGGGTGTGAGTGGCTAAGTAGATAGAGGTATCACCTTGGGGAACTTTCACCACCATAAAACAGATGGAAGGATAAAAATTACAAGAAAAAAATCAAAATAGTACTCTTACTGTATAAAGTTTGCTTGCCTCTGACACTGAACTTCCCCTGGCACTCCTGCCAAATGTTTGGATTTTACCTAGAAGCAGAATGGGAGATACAAATATCCCAATGATGTGGCATGCTGGGTCTTTTTCTTCTATGCAAGATAATGAGAAGGAAAAATTTAATTCTAGACCTGTTACCAACTGGACAAATGACAAAGGGCAAGTAAGTATATTCTCTGATATTTTGTTTATTCATCTGGAAAATAAGAAAGTGGAACTAGCTAATGTTTAATGTCTTTTCCAGCTATAGAATTATTTGATTTTCTAATCAGACTGATCACTTGTGCTAATCAACAGCATAAAAATGAATAACCTTGTGTCACCCAGCCAGACATACCTTGCCTGTGAAAAAAATAATTGATGTAACATCTTAAAATTCAAGTACACATAATATCCTAATTGTTTCATATCACTTGGCTGTTGGAAACCCAATTTAAAGTGTTGTCTGATGCTGTTGAACTTTGGTGAATTTATAAAGTGAAGGAGTTTTTGCCAATTGCATTTCAAAACAACTTTTAAAGGCTTTCCCTGGGAGGAAAAGGGTTATGTACATAAGACTGCATGTGGTAACTGAAAATATCTCCCTTGCATTAAGAAGTATTTCCCCATTTGGTTGGTCAGATGCATGCCATTCCACCTACTACAAAAGATTAAAATGACCTGTTTCATCACAAGGTAATGGTGGCAGCATGTGATTCTTGGCAGAAATAACACTTTGTAATTGCTAATTTCCTATATCCAAATTCAACTGGGGTTGCAGCCCAAGTCCATAGTATTTTGCAAGTTCTAACAAGCAGGACTCAAGGATGCTGCCAGGTTTTATAAAATGCCAGTGAATCTGGAGTAGCAGGGAGCTTGCCGAGGGTTAGCCTTTGGAAGGAACATTTGAGTCCAAGACCCTGAATGTCTTACAGAGACTTGAAAGAGTCAAGGACACAATTGTGAGACTCAGGTGTTTGTTTTGGCCCAAGTCCCCTTCTCATTGCCATTGTGCTGTGTGCCAGCTGGCAGTTGTCCTCAAGGTCAGATTCATTTTAAGAAATCAGCAACTTAAATGAGAACCAATAGTGTTTTTAGCAGGTATAATCCATTGTACTTGGAAAGTGCTCCAACTAGTATTTCTTTTGATACAAAAAACTTTGGAACTTTAATATAAATATTTAGCACCAAATTTGCATTTTTCAGCCAAAGAAAAACATTCTTACTGAATAAGTATTAGATCCCATTCTACCATGAAAATATACATTTTCCAGGTGGCAAAAAAGGCCCAAAGCAAATGCAAATATACTATTATTATATTATGATGAAAATCAACTTTGAAGCCACAATTTTATGTTCCTTAATCTCCAAATAAACTTTAACACTTTCAGTTGTATTTTTTGATTAATCATTATTCACAGATGACAAACTAAATGTTAAAATGCAAGTATCTTTACTCTTTGTTGAGAGTATTAGATTTAGTCATGTTTCCAAGATGTGGGACCTGAGTTTGAGACTAGAACTGACACCCTGAATGCTGAATACCTGATTAATATCCTCGAGTGTGGAAAATCCATGAATTAGAAGTAAATTCTCCAAAGTCAAAACATCATATAGTACTTGTACTGACAAAAAACTTGAGATGTTTGTGGGAGCCAGTGTGCTATAGCTTAAATAGGACAGGTTCAGTGATTACACTGACCAAGTCTCAAGGCCAAGTTTGTCCCCTCGTAGCAAGGTAACCTTGGGTAACCGATTAGTCTCACCCCATGAACAGCTGATGGTTTCATTTGCACTCTAAGAGGGAAAAATAATGACTGTGTTGCATCCGTTGTATGTATTCATATGTATTATTCATACATATCCTATATATTTATATATATATAATATTCAGTAAGAAAAACACACACATATCTATAAATTGACAGCTCAGTTCTTCCAGTTGCTCAGGCTTAAGGCCCTGGAGTCATCTTGTGTCCTCTTACACCTCATATCTAACCTACCAGCAAATTCTTCCACCTTTGCCTCCATATTGAGCTTTCACTTTGAGTATTCCCCCTTTTTTGATCTAAGTATTTTGTTTGTGTCTTTATAGATTTCTGAGCAAGATTCTTATTCATTGCGGTGTCTGACACACCTTTTGGGGGTGGGACACAATTATAAAAGAGACTTTACCTAACAAATGCAATCAATGTAATCTGGTTCTTCGTACCTTCAATGAATCCCCAACAATTTAAAAAAATTATTATTTAAAGGTGGATTTGTCTAAGGTGAGTTATATTTTTGTAGCAAATTTACTAATAAACAGGTATAAAAATAAAAGCTTGTTTAAGGGCAGTGCCTGTGGCTCAAGGAATAGGGTGCCAGCTCCATATACCAGAGGTGGTGGGTTCAAACCTGGCCCTGGCCAAAAAAAAAAAACTGCGAAAAAAAAAAAAAAAAGCTTATTTAATTTCATCATTAAATCACAGAAGGATAAACTTAGAAGTAAACTTTACATATCATCTTAACCCTACCCTATAGACACAGATATACAGACTGAGTTTTTCAGGGATGCAGAAAATGTGAAGAAGATAGTACTTGGAAGTGAAGAGAAGAAACCACACCACGACTTTTCTGGACTTCTCCATTTAGCTAGTCCGGCATCCTACTTAGATCCTGAAAATCTGCACGAAGTTACCATATCACCTTCCTCAGTAAAGAAACATTTTAAACTTTTCAACTGTGGGACCCATGATGGCAGGTTTTTATCCCTTCATATGACTAAGGATGAGGTAAAAATAGAGAAATAAAAGAATTCAAGTATAAATAAAACGACAGTCAAACACCACATAATGATGTTTCCATCAATGATGGACAACATATACTACAGTGGTTCTATAAGATTATAATATTGTATTTTCTGCTGTACCTAGTCTATGTTTAGATACACAAGTATTTACCATTGTGTTACAACTGCCTGCAGTATTTAGTACAGTAACATGCTGTACAGGTTTGTAGCCTATGAACAGTAGGCTAGGCCATATATCCTAGGTTTGTGGTAGACTGTACTATCTAGGGCTTTGTAAGCACACTCTGTGATGTTTGCATGACAACAAAATCACCTAACAATACATTCTCAGAATATAAACCCATTGTTAAGTGACACATGACTATATATATATTTTTTTTTCTTGTTAAGAAACCTCGTCGTTTCTTTCTTTTTCTTTTTTTTTTTATTAAGTCATAGCTGTGTACATTGATGTGATCATGGGACATCATACAGTAGTTTCACAGACCGGTTGACACGTTTATATGACTATATATTTTTAAACCTAGAATTTAACCCTTTATAAAATCAATTATCCCTGTGTCCATTTTTACATTAGAATTAGAGACCTGGGATAATAGATTTTAATCAAATGTGTGATATATTTGGAACATTTTCTGTTTTCTTGGCTTCATTGGTAAGTTTAGCAATTTAAAGGTCCTCAACTTCTTCTTGTCTCAAAATCACTTTTTCTGTTTCTAATAGGTTCAGAGGGTCAGAGAAATAACATAACTATAATCATATTATCAATCTTGTCAGTTGAGTTACCAACTACATTACTTAATTGCTCCTTATATGTCATCAGCAAAAGAAATGTCTCTGTTGAAAACAGGCCCAGGTGTTTTAAAACCAGATGACTTAGAGATAAAAGAATAGTAGGTTCTGTTTTGACAGACAAAGCACTGCATAGGGCCTTTGATTTATCCCTCTTGTGCAACACTGGCCGTGTGACAGTTTCTCAGTGACACAGCCAGAGCTCGCTCATTTTAATAGATGTGTAGTTCATTGTGGTGGCTTAGGTACAGCTCTTACAAGATGCTGCCAGGGCACATGAGGTCTTCGAAAGGATCATGGAAAGTTTGAGGTGGGAGAAAACTGCTTGGATTTCAAATTTTTGGTGACAAAATAAACTCATACTAACTTGTTACAACATGCCTGAACAGGATTTGGTTTGAGGCACTCATTGCATGAGTTTGAAATGAGCCCCTAGCAGATCAACATGAATTCTGCTAAAACTGGAGCGAGAACACATATCAAATTTATAGTGAAGCTTGGGTGGAAAATGATGAAATCATTGATGCTTTATGAACGTTTGTGGGGACAGTGTCCTCCCCAAATCAGCAGTTTACAAATGCACAACTTGTTTTAGGAAGGGATGAAATTATGTGGATGATTAAGTCCTCAGCAACAAACCACACACATAAATTTTCAAGAAAAAAAATTTTATTCATGCCCTAACAGAGGAGCACCAGTAATTAACAGTGCAAACAATAGCCAACACCACAGGCATCTCCATTGGTTCAGCTGACACAATTCTGACTGAAAATTTAAGCTGAGTAAACTTTCCACTTGATGAGTGCCGAAACTGCTGTCCCTCAGTAAACTGAACACAAACGCGGAGCTTTCAATGGAAATTTTAAACAAGTGGGATCAAGATCCTGAAACATTTCTTCAAAGAATTGTCAGAAGAGATGAAACATGCTTTAGCAGTCTCCCAAGTATAAAACACGATCAAAGCGATGGCTACCAAGAGGTAGAAGTGATCAGTCAAAGCAAAACGTGGACTAGTCAGGAAGAAAGGTCATGCAACGGCTTTAGGGGATGCTCAGGCATTGGCTTGTTGGCTGTCTTAAGGGCCAAAGAATGATAACATCTGTTTATTAGGACAGTGTACTAAGAAAGTTAACCAAAGCCTCAGGAAAAAAACACCTAGAAAAGCTTCATCAGAAAGTTCTCCACCGAGACGATGCTTCTGCACATTCCTCACACCAAACAAGGGCAATATTGCAAAAGCTTTGAGGGGAAATCGTTAGGCATCCACCTTATAGTCGGATTTCGTTTCTCTGGCTTCTTTTCATTTCCTAATCTTAAAGGAACTTTAAAGGACACCAATTTTTCTTCAGTTAACAATATAAGAAAGACTGGATTGACATGGGACCTAGGACCTTCAGTTCTATGGGAATGGACTAAATGACTGGGGTCACTGCTTACAAAAGTGTTTTGAAGCTGTGTTGAGAAATAAAGTTTTTTTTTATTTTTATCTTTTAATTCCTATTGTATGTACCTCGTCTGTCTTTTCCTATTCTTTTTCTGATTGGAGAGGTTGCTGTTCTGAATGGAAAGCTTATCTACTAACTAAAATTCGTTCCAAGACGGCTAAATCTTACTGTTTAAGGAGCATAATAAGCTGTATCCTTAAATACATGATCTCACTTAGTTTTCTTGACAGCCCTGTAAAGGAGGTAGATATACATTTTCCCTTTTTGAAGAAGAGGAACTACATCTCAGGTTAATTACCTTACCAAAGTCACATAGTTTTAAGAGATTGCTCTCAATTCAATTTCAGGCTTGTTCCTGAAATTGGCACCCATCCCCCACAAGAAAGACATGCAATCCACAGGTCCCCCAGGGAGAATGTCCAAGCTTTTCTCACCCAGATTAAAAGACGGAAAACTCATGAAATAACCCAAACCACCTGCTATATCTGGCCCTTGAACTTAACAAATCCATAGCGTGGCCTTGGTCATCAAATAGGTTGGTGATAATTTTGGTGTAGATAAGGAAAACTTAAGAATTATTTATGTAAAACATTTTTGTAAGAATTACTGTAAAGGCTGATTGTCTACATTTTCTTCATTTTATTAAATATATAAGGAGCCCACCTATATGCAGTCATTATATCAGTCCCTAGAAACATGAGGATGAATAAAATACACATAGCCCTTGTCCTTAATCTCACAGCATGATTGCAGAAATAGATCTGAAATAATACCTATAATCAGAAGTGCTATTGGAAAATTTAATAACTATCCAGAACAAGCACCCATGGATCAGAATAGATACTTGCTGTATACATCTAGTATAGCAGAAGTGCCACCTGATTGGATATCAGTTTTGCCTTTAGCAATGTTATCAATAACAAAATAGAGATAGATGGAAACATAGATGGGGAGGTGGGTGGGAAGAAGGTGTAAAAAACTGAAGACGGCGTATAACTGAACCTTGTAAGATAAATGGGAATTTCCATTGGAAAACTCTCCTGCATGGTAGGAGAGAGGAAGATGGCTGACTAGAAACATCATTTGCTGGAATGTCCTGGAGGGAATGTCCTGGAGGGAAGGAGAGGGGTAGTGCGCACAGCTCAGCTATAGTTCAGTGGAAGAAGTGCCAGATCCTGCTGGGGATCTCACAGAGGGAAACTGGCAAGCACAACAGCAAAAGGAAAAAGAAGAAAAGATACTAGCAAGGATTTGACCCAGAGAGGTTCAGATCACAGTGAGAGGGTAAAGGAGGAATCCTGTTTCTCCTTCCCACACACCTGTGGTAGTCAGTCAGCTACTTTTCCATCCTTATAAACCCAAGTGCTGCTGCAACCACTGAATTGTGTGGAGAGCTAGTGTGGTCCCAGAGGTTGGACATTGTGTACAGGCTTCCTTCCTGAGAGAACAGAGGAGCTGGGATCCTAGCTATCTTCCATTCACACTCTTTTTGTCCCCCAACCCTCTCCCACCCACTAAAGATTGCGCCTTTTAGGAGTGGCTGCCTCTCATCAGCTGCAGTGTCCTCCAGTCTGAGGTTTTCAAAGAGTGGGGCCCACACCTTCCCCCTTGAGAACCTTCAGAGGCATCAGGGGTTCCTGGTCTTGGAATACCCTGCCTGCCAGCACTCCCCAGAAATGCATGAAAGCAGGTCAGACACACCAGCAGGACCCTCTGATCCCAGGATGTGAGCAGGTTGCCAGGGGCCACAAGAGAGAGATTTGAGAGCTTAACTCAAGGGGTGAGGGAGCCCTCATAGGCAGAACTGACAAGAGAGTGCACTGGGAGTTCACGCCACAGCGATCTGGTGGAGCACCCATCCTCCACAAGAAAATCACGCTATAGGCAGGTCCCCCAGGGAGAATTTTGCACCCTTGGGAGCCATTGCAGCTGAGTGCAATGCATTTGGGCACTTGTCTGCAAACAGTCTCTGAAGGGAGATTTTCAGGGCAGGAGTGGTGAAAGCTAGTTGGTGAGTTATGGTGAGTTACAGATGGGCACTCCCCCACAACCCCATATGCATCGTTACAATTTCTAAAGTCTGCTTGGGCTTCTGTCCCTGTGTCTTTTCCCAGGGTTCTGGGGTATGAACTTTTAACCCTGCCAAGACTTCACAGAGCCTTCCAGGCTCACCCAACCTAACCCTACCCAGCCTTGCACCTTCACCTACCTCTGCTGTGGTGGAGAACAACTAGTCCCCTAGGAGCTACAGGGCCCATCCCACTGTCTGTGGATTGAAGTGGTTCTACGAGTCTAGAGCCTATTACTGGTACAAAAAATCATCTGTGCAGTTAGCTCTTTCCTGCAAGCATCAGCCGTTGACAGGGAGAACAACTGCATAGCTCACGGCAGCATCTACTAACTCAACCAAACAGGATGTGGCCAATTGATACTTGAAAGCACAACTCACCAACTCAGAGATTAAGCCGTAGATCCCAGTACATGTCACACTACTGGGAAGAGGGGAAAATAGTAGGATAGAAACAATTTGGGGAGCTTTTTAGGAGAGGAATAAAAGTTACAGATAGCTTGAGCTGTGAGGGGTCTCCTTGAATGTAACAGTCCCCCCCCCTCCAAAACAATAAATCTGAGATGGATGCAGAAAGAAAGGAATGCTTGTACAATATTGGTGGGACTGCAAATTAGTGCAACCTCTATGGAAAACAGTATGGCGATTTCTCAAAGAACTAAAAGTAGACTTAGCATTGAACCCAGCAATCACACTACTGGCTATCTACTTAAAGAAATAAAAGTCTTTCTATCAAAAAGACATGTGCACTTGAGTGTTTATTTCAGCACAATTGACAATTTCAAAGATGTGAAATCAACCCAAGTGACCATTAATTAATGAGTGTATTATTAATATGTCATATATGTATACCATGGAGTATTAGCCAAAAAAGAGGATGAACTAATGCCTTTTCCAACAATTTGGATGTAATCGGAGACCATTGTCTTAAGTATATCTCAGTAATGAAAAAGCAAACACTACATGTTTTCATTATTAAATTGGTACTAACTGAATGAGCACGCATGTGCAGAGGGAAGTAAAACTCAGTGGAAATCAAGTGGGGAGTGGGGAGGAGAAAGGGGAAAAACCTACCTAAAGAATACAATGAACAATATTTGGATGTTGGGTATACCCATAGCCATGACTATTACAAAAGTGATCCCTGTAAGCAAAAACATTTGTTCCCCCTTAATATTTTGAATTTTTTTTTAAAGAGGTCATGACATTTTAGGCAGAGAAAACAATTATATTAAAGAAAGACTTGGTGGCATTGGGAAATGTCTAGTAGCCTGCTGTGATTAGGTTATAGGGTTCATTGAGAGAAATGGCTAGATAATGATGAAACTCATCTGAGGCTATATCACGAAGGCCCTTAGCTAAGGAAAAGAGTTTTTACACCTCTGGTCGTTAGAGAATCCATACACTTACATCTGTGGTTGATATAATGTTGGTGGTAAGGTGAAGAATGCATTGTTGGGGAGAGACCATTCAAAGGCTCTTTGTATAGTTCAGTAATAAGAGAGTTCAGTATAGGATGAGAGGCTATCCTAGTATTGTTGTAAAGAGAAGCGATAGTTGCAAGAGGCACTTTGACTATATGCAATGGCTGGTTGAATTGTTGAGGGAGGGAGAAGGAAGAATTAAGAATCAGTCCAAAGCTCTTGACTCTTGGCTTGAGCAACTTGGTTTATACTGAGATGGTATAAGCAGCCAGAGAGAAAATCTCCAGTGTGTTTGGAAAGTGATCGAAATAATGAGGTTAGTTTAGGGCATGGTGTGTCATGTACAACACCCAGATGGAGAAGTTAAACAGGAAATTGGAAGTTAGGTTGAAAATAACTTTTCTTAGGTTAGTGCTTTCAGCATGATGCTATCTTTTTCCACCATGTTGTCATTTGCCCAAGAACAGAATGGGGATGCCAATAGATCTTCCTGAATTAGATCAGTTTAATTTAGTCTTACTGTTTGAGCTGATTTATAGACTGCATATCATATTTTATAAATATCAAAATGTATTCAAAAAATGAATTTGGCTTATTTGTACTGATATGACCAAGGTTAGATTTTGATTGCATTACCAGTGATTTTGATTTGCAAATATCCCTGATACAGATCTTTGAAGACTATTTTCTTTATTTTGCTTTGGTGAATTCCAGGATTATATGCTGTTACAGAGTAACAGACTACACATAAAACTCCAGCGCTGACTTGGCAAATGGCAGCGGGGGGAATTGCCAAGTGTTGGTTTATAGTCTGAATCTCTGCTAGTCTACACTGGTGATAATGAATCTTATTAAACGACTCCCTCATTTACATGGTTTTGCATTAAACTGATTCACGTACATATGTAGTATAGTGTGTGGTCAATATTTTAACTCACACTGAAAGCATATTTGATTTTTATTTGGTTACCTACCCCCACCAGGATCCTTAGGAAGAAAGCTACAACGTTGAGTGATTCATTTTCGTACATTCCCACCTCCTGGTGCCACTGTTTCCCCAGCCTTCAGGAACCTGCAGCCTTTACACTAACTCTGCTCATCCAAAGACCACCGCTGCAGATTTCATTCAAACCTGCCCTTTCCCTCTGCCTAGATCACATTTCTTCCTCCTCTCTGGTGTCACTTAAACTCTTTATTTACAGCAACACTATATTTTAGGGACTTGGGTGGTTTATTCACGATAATGTAAAAATGATTGGCCAATCTTCCCAAAGAGTGTGTGTATGCATGCATGCGTGCACACATGCATGTGTGTGCCCCATAATGTGGACTGTCTGATTACATGAATTAGCTGCTTCCTGCTGTGCTCCATGAGATGAGAGAAAGGAGGACCACTAAGTACATGGACAACCAGGCAGGCGAACCCTGCAAGAAACCTCTCTGTGGGGTGAAGTCAAGTTGTTGGGAGGTAGAAGGAGTCAGTCCAGTAGGATTAGAGAACTTGGTTCCCACCAGCTCTCCCAAGCCCACATCCTCTCCCTCTGCGGGATTTCTTGGAGAGGGAAATGGGACCAGTACAGACCCCACCCACTCACAATCTCTTTTCAGAATTCAAAAAATAAGGTTAGGGTTACTGCCTAGCAAGTCTCTGGAGGAGAGGCAGTTGGCCTAGTCAAAATGTCAAAGAGAGAGAGGTTTCTTTTTATTTTATATCTTACCCATTGAGTAATTTGAAGACCTTCACTGTTTAATGGAAAGAATATATTTCATGAATTCTAAGATATTTTTCGACAATTTAATGCCTCTGAAATTGGGATGCATTGTATAATCAGTGATACGTTGTATAATCACGGCGTTGCTATCATCCTGGAGTGAATTTTGTATAAAAGCACTTCTTTCTGACAGTTAACTAGGGTCACTACCAACCCAAGACCACTTCAAATGAAATTCTCTTCCTGAAGTTTTGGAGCACACTGGTAGTATGTATTCAGACATCATGCCTATGTGAGTAATGAATGGCTTGGGGTTCAACTTCTCAGTCTTTTCTCCCTCTTCCCAGGGCAAAGGTTGACCATTGTGGGGGGAGGTCCCAGGTTTATGCCAGAGCCCCCATTAAACCCCTTATTTTCTTGGTAGTTGGTAAAATAATAATGCTGCTTATAGCCACACACACACACACACACACACACACACACCCAAAAAAAAGAGGAAAAAAGGAAGAAATTCAATACTAGACTTGAAAAGGTTCCCCAGGGACAAAAGTCTTCCTGACTTCTGAAGCAGCTCCACTTCTTGAGGTCTTTGTCAGTTAGAGCCTGCCAGCACCTCTCAAAGAGCCAAGTAATCACTCTCCAGACAAATGATTCACTGTGTAATTTGTAGGGATAATGGGATTTGTTAATTTGTAATTTCATCAAGGTACACTTTGTGAGTAAAGTTATAATAAAGCCATAATTACTGCTGTGGTGATTTTGTTCCTTCCTATTGCAAATACCTACAAAGTGTCTATTCTGGAGAAGGAAAAAAGATGCTCAAAAAATGATCCCTTACTTTGGGAAGCTTAGGCTTTAGTATAATTAGATAAGGCATTTGCAAGAGTAACTGTCATTTAGGAATGGAAAGTGTCCCCCATGGATATTTAGAGAGAAATGAATCATTTCTAGTTTGGGGAGAATCAGAAAACACGTTAAGTGTCTTACATTTATTTAATCTCTATGAAATAGGTATTCCATTTTTGCAGATGAGAAAACTGGCTTTGAGAAAGGAACAGATCTTTAGAGTCAGAAGCGGTGTGGGGCAGAGTGTTGCTTCTTAGTGGGGATAGTTGAAACAAAGGCCGGTATGTGTGAAAGCAGGGGGCACATTCAGAGACACCACCTAGATTAATGTGGCTAGAGCGTTGCATGAGTCAAGGCAGGTACAAGGGAAATAAAACTGACTGCTCTGGGTGAGCTGGGTAGTGGAGGAATAGATGGGAGTTATCATGGAGATAAAATAACCCTCAAAATGGTTTATTTTAGAGTAAAGGAGAAAGATCTTTGTCAAAGACAATGAAGTGATTTACGTATTGGGTGTCTGAGGAAAAGTGATGGTAGGAGAAGAAAAATTAAACACAAAGGAATATGGAACATCAAGTTTCATCCTACATTCCAACCCAAAGAGCTAATTATAAATGCCCTTCTCATATGCTAGTTGAGAAGGGCCATGCAGGGTCTCAGCTGTAATCAGTAGTCGTAGGTTTATAAAAGTTCTGAACATCAAGGATAGAGTCTCCCTAGAGAGGTAATAGTCTTACACCATGTCTGGACCAGGCTAGCGCAGGCCCAGTCAGGCAGGTCCCATGATGTACCAAAGGTGGTCACAGCGTGGAACACAATATGTGGAACGTGAAAACTGATTGTCATCAGGGAAGAGCTTCAGGACTCAATGATAGAAATCAAAAGTAAAATCAAGCCACAATGAAAAGAATTGATTTAGGCCAAGAGGCCAGTTCTGCCCCATGACGAGTGGCAATTTCCTAGGGAACAAGATTGACCTTTAACAAGGTATTTTCCATTCCACCCCAATGAACTGGCAAGAAAAAATGTGCATCGCAGTCCTAGACAGGATCACCAAACAGCTTTCTGGGTGGGGCTTTGCAGTTTTTTCTGTCTGTCACTGGCATATTTACCCTCAGCCAGTTTGGGGCTCTGTTTCTGTCAAAGGACCAAGACCTAAGGCCTGGGGACACTGAAAGGTTACGTTATTTCTAGACCTTCTTTGTTCATAAGGAAAGTAGCTAATATTGCCTGACAGCCTGAATTCTCATTAATTCTAGGACTGGGCTGACCTCGATTTCCTTTAGGAATTAGAGACAGCCAAGAAGTGTTATAAACACTGGGGACATACAGTATGCAGTTGGCATTGCTAGACTAGACTTGAGGCTGAAAATGTAAGGTAGAGATTTTAGACACAAAACCATGTAATGGTTTAAGATGTGATAAGAGTGAAATGGCTGAAGTTAATATAGGAAAAGCAAAAACCAGCACACACAAGAAAGGGGCAGGGACTGGCACAAGGGTATCTTCTGACCTTGGAGATAAAGAGGCGGAAGGATAGTTAGATAAGAATTTGGAGAGGACAAGAGAGAGTGATAACACAGAAACAAGAGAAAGTGCAGACAGAAGAGTGATCAGTCATGTCAATGATTAGGAAAGGAGGCTCAGATTAGAGCCATTAGATGGACGTACCAGGAGGTCACTGTGACCCCTGAGAGCAGGTGTCATCTGTCCACGGGGGAAGAGAGCATATCACAGCAGCCAACGTGAGCTAGCAGTGTGGAAATGAACATGGCATAGCCCTTTTTACCACTAAAGAGGGAGGAAGGAGAAAGGAAGGAAGGAAGGAAGGAAGAAGGGAGGGAGGGAAGAAGGACATCACAGCAGCCCAGAGTGAGAGGTTTCCTTTCCTGATTTTCAGATCTTTGTCGTAAGTTTGCAGCCTCATTCCTGCTGTCTTCTGCTTTTTTTTCATGTCACATGGTCGTTCTGTTAGTACTCTCAACTCTTTCTCTTTTCTATTTCTTCTCCCTCATGTAACCCTGCAGGATTCAGTGCTGCAAGTTTGGGTTGTTTGCTGACTGGGATCATCTGTAATCTGCATGTACTTCATTAGACTTAGATCACATCTAAGCCCCTGAGCAGCATTATTCTTTATATTTATACTCTGGAAAGAATATAAAAATCATTCTTGTATTCCAACAAATCATTAAACAGTCTCATAAATAAATGCCACTGTGCCATTTGCACTAAACTGACTGTAATAGAAGGAAAAATGTTTTTAGCATTAAGGCCAGTACAGTAGATGATCGGGATAATACATACAGGTTTTTGAGTACCTGGTTGTATAGTTTATATCAAATTCTTATAATAGGGCTCCTGTTATCCCCACTGTTCAGAAGGGGAGTTATTTTATATAAGCCCCCATAGCAGATCAAGGGAAGAGCCCTGATTTGTGCCCAAAAGTGTATGGCTTGTGCCACCACCACCTGTCTTACCTATTTATACACAATCCCTTGGTAAATCCACCTAAAAATTTTCTCAAATCTTTCAAATATTTTTTTAAGAGTGTCACATATCTTAATTTCCTAAATAACTATTTTTCATTTCCATTTGCCCAGATAATTTGTCTCCTATCCTCAGGGGCCAATTTTAAAACTTGACCATTCACGTTGTACCCCATGATTGCATTAATGTATACAGCTATGATTTAACATATATTAAAAAAAAACTGTCCATTCGGAACTAGGTATATAATTTGTGGAGCACCTTGTTAAAAAATGATTAAGAATTTTAAGACAGCCCATAGCATGGAGACCTACTGAGCACGGGCCCCATGTGGCTGCACAGGTCACAGGCCCATAGAGTTGGCCCTGGGCAAACTTTCAAGCACGATTTGTTAATGTTGCTCAGCATTTAATTCATTCTGTCTATTCAGGATAACAACAGCAGAATGGATTTTACTGTAACTGAACTAATAAAGAGGACCTCCCTCATAGTGTGCAAGTTACTGCTTACAATGTTAATGAGAATCTCTTAAAGAGGTTACTTCTAGAGCCACACACCCAAGAATGGACTAGGATAGTGTCTATAATTCGTGTAAATTATTGATCCATTAGGAACAAATAAATGGTTGCATCATGCATACTGAGAATAAATTCAGATCCTGGGCCTGTGTTCAGGGCTCTCCAGAGTCTGTCTGGTCTGACCTTTCTCTCTGGCTCTGCTTCACACTGCCACCCGCGCCCTCTGCTGCCACAGCCAACTATATACTATACGCCTATGCCGTCTCTACTTGGACTTCCTGCCGCCTGCATTTTGATTCATGCCAGAAAAGTACATACCTGGATACTGCACATGCTTAATACGTGTATTTGCTGAGTGAATGCATGCATAAAGGAATAAGTTAATAGCGGCCTCCCTTCCTATTCTCTGCCTGTTGTAATCCTATCCATCTAATCTTTGAGGTCTACCCATATGTCCCTCTTTCCGTGAAGTCTTTCCTAACCACACAGCTAAAGTAATTGTTTCCCTGAGTTGTTCCAGCTCGTGCTGAATTATTCCTTTGATTCTTATTACCTTCTATCATACACTATATTTATTTAGTAATTGTATTCACAGATACTATCATTTCTTCTAGAAGATAAATTCTAGAAGAGCAAGGAACGTGTCTGACATCTGTTTACATCTTATAGAGCAGCTGTCCATTGCCTTGTAAATGGTGGTGCTCCATGTTTTGCAGGGGATGGTAAAATGTAATGGTTGGGAGCGCAGCCTCTGACGTCAAACAGACGTGAGCTCCAGGCCTGTATCTGCCCCTTCGTGGCTGTGTGACTCTGGGCAATTACCTGACTGCTATAGGCATCAAATTCCTCATTTGCAAAAGGGGAATAATAAAGCATCATTATAAGGATGAAGTGAGATAATGCATGTGGAGTATTTAACACAAATAGGAGACAAGATAAATAACAGTCATCACAATAATATTTATTCACTATCAAGCACGGCTGATTCTGAATTATAAAAGCATTTATTTGGAAAAGCAAACACTGAACAATAATAACCAAGCTAAGAATAATGGGCCAGCTAAAGAAAATTTCAAGCAAATAAAAATGTCTAGCTTGTTTTTCTTCTATAGCAGACGGATCCTCACGCAGCCAGAGGTCTTTCAGAGAGTTCAGTTCCCTAACACTGCATGAATTTTCTCATTCTATCTCAGATGCCTCGTTTTTCCTCTTTCTTATAGGTAAGGTTTCAAACCAACAACACAATATCATTTTACATACTATATTATCTGCCCCAGTGGTCTCTTTCCTATTCCTTTGTGAAGGTTAGAGGTGTACTTCTCTTAGAAAAGGCAGAACACAAATTTCAGAGTCCTTAGTATCCTTAGAATCCTTCCCAGATTTTTCTATTCTCTCATTTGTACATGGAATGAAAAATTTGTTTTCCAACTTTAATTTGTTTATACTTCAGATTGTCAGGAGAATAAAGAGCTTTATTCAGGAGACAGTATCCTGAAATTTCTCAAGAATAATCCACATTTGTCACCTGTTGCTATCATCAATACTGAATAATACTAACAGTGACTACTACTGATCAAATTTGTATATGCGCAGTAACAAGGCGGGGAAGAGAAGGCAGGGTTGAGGCCCCTCCCCCCGCCTAGGTCTGTTTCCACACTGGGCTTGGTTGGGCTTCATTCTGTCTTGTTTTTGCACCTGAAACATTGACAGCACTCATGCTCAGGCTTCTTATAACACCTTCTCACTCCTTCAGTCCCGTTCTTCTCACACAGATTAAAATTTGTATATATTTTAACCAGTGTTTCTATGGAGCACTAGTGTTCCTTTAACTATAGAGAGCCTACATTTGGCTGTAGTATTGAATTATGACTGCGTTTTTTCCTGATTGCAGAGGTGAAAAAAAGTTAATGGATAGAATTTTCTCAATTCAAGTTGTTCTCTAATAATTTTTTTACAAGTCCTTGGCTCCAGACAACTTTTCTGCTGGAGGTTGCCAGTATAACAGAGGAAAATGAAATTGCACATTCTTATCAAAAGGAAAACTCAAAATCAACCACATGCTCTTAGTTCAGTAGTTTTTTAGGTACTTTATTTTATTTTAAGACATGTGGACTGGTGGTTATGAATTCATAGGGCATACAAATATAAGGTAGATTTCATTTTGCTAGTTAAAATATATATAAACAGCATATAAGAGAAATAAAAATATATTGATTTGCATTTCTAAAAATATCCTACAGGGAACATGGTGTTCTGGAAAGTAAAATCTAAGGTTATGAATCTTGTTCCCCGAACAAGTCTGAGGCACCCTGACTTAGCAAAATAAGTATTATGGACAGCGCCTGTGGCTCAGTGTGTAGGGCGCTGGCCCCAGCTAAACTGCAACAACAACAACAACAAAATAGCTGGGTGTTGTGGCTGCTTGGGAGTCTGAGGCAAGAGAATCGCCCAAGGCCAAGAGCTGGAGATTGCTGTGAGCTGTGATGCCACAGCACTCTACCAAGGGCAACAAAGTGAGACTCTGTCTCAAAATAAATAATAAATAAATAAAAAGAAAAATAAGTATTATATTCCTCTAAAGAGTATATGACTAGGAAAGACTCATGGATAAAGGCTAAGTGTCATGTAACGATGCAATTAATTATGAACTATTGCTGAAATTGACACAAACATCTGAGGATTCAAACCAGTGTTTGACACTTAACATCACAAATGCAAATCTGAGGTCTTAGTGTTGTTTTGCTACTGAATTGTGTTATTTGGAAGGCTGTGAAAATTACTTTGGACAAACTATCTGAAACTGGTATCTCCCAATTTATGGTCCTTTGGCCTCTCTTTGAACACCTCCGGTAGGACCTTAATGTGATCCTAACGTAAGGGTAAAATAATGGCATCTGGCTTTGAAGCTGTGTTGTTTACGTGTGGATCTGTGTGAAGGAAATGAATTGCCCTGGTACATTTTTAGCCTGGGAAGATGTTTTGTAATAAGAATTTATACTATTTTTATGTGGGTACATATCTGAAATTATAGGCTACAACTGTACCCAAACTCTATGAATCTTAAATAATAGAACATGTCATAAGGCTTTAAATTGTAATCCTGAAGTGAATATCACTTAACTGCTTATTACCCTTGGCCTGAGAGAGGAGGAAAATTCTCTTTATACACAGCCTTTATTCACATACTTTATTTGTATTACCAATTTAATAAAATCCTTTGCTGTGCAAATGTTCTCCATGTATAGAGACAGAGGACTAGAATGTCTAAAACCAGTTCTTTATATTCTTCAGATTTTAAAAAATTGTGTATATGTAATATTTTGCCTGTTTTTTGAATTGCAGAATATGGAACCTTGTCATTTTTACTTTTTTCTTAATCAAAATAGAAAGCTCACACCATGAACATCAGGTTTCACCACCCCATTTTAACATATCAACTTTTATGGGGCTTCAATTCCCCCTGCATGTTTTCCCCACAGGGGGTAAAACCAAAGAGAAATGACAGAGGCCAGGAAGCCAGGGAGAGGATGATTTGACTTTCTGATAAAACAAATGACATCACAATGACTTCAAGCTAATATATGCAGTTCAAGTTGAAAAATTTTTAACAGCTAGGAACCAGACTGGTACAGGTAGGGACACTAGGATAAGGGCAGAGAATGATAAGTTCATTTTTGATTTTTTTAAACATAGTATATACTTCAAAATCTCCTGATGGTGTGTTTATATAATTGGCCCATAATGCTGATAAGGAATTGTACTTCACTCTGAAATGGAGAAAATGTTTACTTTTCTATAACTCACTCGCCTTATCAGGTGATATACTTCTTGTCTTTTTCTTTGGGCCTATTAAAAGTTACTTTATTGTCTTTTGTATTTAAATATTGTTTATCATCCCAAGATGGAAACAATTTTCATATCTAGAAGATTTTTTTTTATTATTCTTTAAAGCACTAATTGTTTAGTCATAGTCCCTAGTCAGTTCCCGGTACATAGTAGATGCTCCTTAAGTATTTGTTGAATGAACTCATTCAGTAATCACTAATATATCATCACCATTAATATATCTTATTACTATGTATAATTATGTGCTCTCATATTGGATAATTTTATTCTCATACCATCATTATTATGAAACTTTAAGAGTGGGTCTTTTGTGAAAGAAGAAACGTGAAACATTAAGTGTGAGTAGAAGTTGAATTAAGTGACTTTTTTATAAATCATATTGATGGCATAATTGGAGAAGAATTTAAGCTTTCTGACTTTGATTTTATTCTACCAATAGGATCCTTTTTTGCATTAAAGTTTTATGCTTTGTATTCTTGCTGCCTAGTTGTTTCCATGTGTTCAAAGCATGGAAGGGAGGGAGGAAGGGAAGGGGAGGGGTGGAAGGAGAAGGGAAGAAGGGAGGATTGGTGATTAATTCCCCAAATGTTTACATACTGGCTTGAACTTTCAGAAATCCAGAATAAGATATCAAGTGTTTCGGTGGCACAGTCTGTCTGGTAGGAGATTTGACTTTCCTAAAAGAAATCACATTATTTAATGTCTGAACACTGCAAAGCAAGTGCAGCATCAACATGATAATTTGTTCAGAGACCAGAACTGTGTAACTATGGAGACATTACCTCATAGTTCTGAGAGGCACTGGTGGCCAGATGTGAAGGTTGTAGTCACAGAAGTCTCTTTGCTGGTTATTGTCCTGTTTCTTGAACGGCTTACAGTAACTGCTGTGCACCTCCACGGTGCTTTGTCTAATATCCTTAGTGGATATCAGTATTGGCTATGCTGGTACTTACTTATTTACAAGAGAATCCTGGTTCTGGCAGCAGCTTGGTAAAGAAATCATTAGATCTGGCAGGTGCTTGAAGGTAGTTGGGTTAACAGGTTAGGTTACTTTTTAAAGAAAATCTTCCTTGAATGTCAGCTACGTTCTCTGCTTGAGATCATGATCTGTTTTCCTAGGGGAAGAAAGAGACTTCTCTTGAAGCCAAGATGAAAGAAACACAAGACGTCCGGGAAGCTTCCGAGGCCCTGGGGCGTGTAGTCCACAAGCAGGAAGATGAAGTGGAGCAGCAAGAGCGGTGAGAATGTGCAGATGGGAGGGGATGAGCATCTGCGTCGGAGTTTTAGGGGGACACTGATGGAGTGCTTGACCTCTTCTGTTTCAAACCGTCTTATGAAGTAGTTAGAACTAGTCTAGATCCCACAGACTTCATCAAAATAATGGTCTATGGCCTGCAACAAGTTCCACAGGTTCTAGTCCTTGCATAATATGGAAGTTCACGTAGACCAGTGGCTCTCAACCTTCCTAATGCCACGGCCCTTTAATACAGTTCCGGTGGGTCGCAACCCACAGGTTGAGAACCGCTGATCTAGACAGATCCCCACCACATAAAATCTCATTGAGAGTCCAAAATTCCTACTTAACATATTAAGGCAATTTGAAGACAACTCCTTTACGACTACTTTGCTGACCTGGGAACAAAATATTACCAGAATTTTGGCAATGTCTGTGAGGATATTCTCTATTTTTGCTACTAATATAAATAATCCTTTCAACTAAAGCATTAGTTCTCCAGGTTTGCTTTGAAAATAGATATTTACAATATTGAGTATACATAATTTAAAGCGGTTGTGACTTTGGGTGGAGATGTCCTGTGTTTACTTTTCATTCCAAATCTGTCTTTTTAGTCTTTGTTCTTAAAGGTCCTCTGAGAAATGATTGTCATGGGAGTTACCAAGCAAGATCTCCCAAAGCTACGCTGAAGTGCTGGAAGTGAGCTTTGGCAACTGCTCCTGGTTTAGTACTAATTAATTAGAGAGGGAGAGAAATACCGGAAAGGAGTTTGGGAAATTCCGTATGCTAACGGGAAAGCTCACTAAGCACCAAGAAGAGTCTCTCCTCTGCTGAAAGGAGTTGAATAGCCAGGCCAGTGGAGAGTGCAGAAGATGGGCTGTATCCCATGACTTTGTTTCTGAAATGTTTCAGCCCTCCCAAAGATGTGTGCAGCCACCAGAAATTCCCTACTCCACTACAAAAATAAGAACGTCCTGTGGTCCTGGGCCAGATTTCTCCAGCTGCAACATTTGTAAAGTCTTATCAGCAATCTTTGGTGGAATTAAATTTAGTTGGAAATGCTATTGTTTTACTGAAGGGAAATATCAGAAGCTAATAAAATGGACATACTGAAAAGATATAGTCAGTCTATATTGAAATCCAGATGTAAGGAATGTTAAAAGAGAAAAGCACTTTCCTTGCTTGCTGTAGTCAGTGTCAGGGAGGCATTGTGTAATAATAATCCTGTCTCAAGTAGAACAGAGATGAAATGTTTATAATTTGATGATTTACCTGTCCAGTCTCCTCCCCACTACCCCCCAAGGTTATACTCAAGGGTGTATCTTCATGGGTTAGAGCTTCTCTGACAAATATGAGTGCTTGGGGTGTCAGCAGAATGGCAAGAGCTCAAGTTCACTAAGCCTTGGGCCAGTGATAATGGCATCTTCAAAGCCAATGCCACTTAATTATTTAAAAAATTTGCCTGAGATGTCTGTGCCTTGTGAGAGGTACATTTAGGGCAGACTGGTTTGGATGACAAATCTCTCTGACATAAGATTGCTAATGAGGAAACTTTCAAATTGTAGAACAAAGTGATTGTTAATACCTTCTGGTAAACAAAGATATTGAGGGTCACATCAGGAAGATGGTGGACTAGGAAACTCCAGGTTCTCATTCTCCCAAGAACACTTTAAAAAAAAACTAGAGACAGGCTAAAACAACTTTATGAGACCTCTGGAAATAGATAAAAATGGAGATAATCCACAGGAGCAAAATGTTCATCTCCTGAGTTACAGTGAATAGATATGTGGCTCCCAGAAAGAGGATAGTTTAATTGTCCATTTGTCCAGTTTTTCAGCGAGATAAAGGGTTTTGGCCTCCAGTACTTTGTTTACAGTTTAAGCATTAAATATATACACACAGAGACATGTACACACACACGGGATTTGCTCTGAGGTCATTCAGAAGAGTCTCGATGTGACTGAGGAGATGGAGTGTCATAGCCTTTTGTGACCCCTATCATGAGAGTATGGTTTAACTTACAAAATAATTGTTCTTTGTTATAGGAACCTTGTTCAAGTTATTGTGCACAAAATGCTTTTATATTTATAAGAAAGGAAAATCTTTACTTAGAGTAAGAATCACTTACAAAAGTAGTAACTGAAAGTTGTCCTTCTATTTTCTGCTATTCCCTCCAAAACACACACACACACACACACACACACACACACACACACACACATACTTGCAGTATTTAAAGGCAAATACTAACTATAGAATCTTTATTAATATAGAAAAATTGCAGCAATAAGAATTAAAGGAAAAAGGTACAGGAAACATTGACTTATTAAACAGGAATTATAACAATGTCCTTTATGGTCATATAAAGTGGAAATATGGTAAGTGATAAAAATGAGGTATAAATTGTATATGAAATCTCAACTTTCAGTGAAAAATACATTTAAAAGCCTGGAAAGAGACGAAAAGTCTCTGGTTGGTGACATTATAATGATTATTATTTTCCTTTTTCTACTTATACACATTTCAAAATCATCTACATTGAAAATTATTAGTTTTATTTTTATTTGTTTTTATTTTTTTTAGAGACAAAGTCTCATTTTGTCACCCTCAGTAGAGTGCTGTAGCATCATAGCTCACAGCAACCTCCAGCTCTTGGGCTTAGGTAATTCTTTTGCCTCAGCCTCCCAAGTAGCTGGGACTACAGGTGCCTGCCACAATGCCTGGCTATTTTGTTGTTGTTGTTGTTGCAGTTTGGCTGGGGCCGGGTTCGAACCTGCCACCCCTGGTATATGGGGCTGGCTCCCTACTCACTGAGCCACAGGTTCCACCCATTTATTAGTTTTTAAATAGAAAAAAGAGCAAAACATGTAATAAGTTGACACTAAGGTGTTTTATTTGCATTATTAAAACTAGAAACATTATTGTGCTTGTGTTAGAGGCACAGTACCTATGAAAAGCAGAACTCCTTTTGTAGATAGAGTAATAATGATCACCTATGCTTTTCGTATTCACAGCTATTTTGACTTTGTTTTTGTGCACAGAGGAGGAGACAGAGTTGGAGTTCCCCTAGTGATACAGCGATCTTCAGTACATTTTTTCCCATCGACAATAAATTTAGACTCTACATCACTACCTCTTTCACAGTCGTTATCTTCTGAGAGGTCGCTCAATGACTATCTGCCTAGTTCTCAGATTAGTGGAGTAAAGGTTTCAACCATTGGACCAGTTACCTCAAAAGGTACCATGAGCTACTTGCAGACACAAAACAGTGTGGGTAAGCAAAATATGTACCAAGTATTTTCAGATTATTTTTAAAGCATGTTTTTCAATAGATCCCTTATATGCCTCTTAGGACCAGAATTATTTGTACATAATAATGCTAATTTCTTAATGTCATATGCAGAGTAACTTCTTGTAGTCATCATTAATTTTGGAACTAAAGTCAAATTCAGGTGACATAAATGCATTTGCCCAAATATATCCCCCCCCCCCCCACTATTAAGAGGTCTTGAGTTATCGTGATGATTGGTAGGTTGACTACTAACAAGCTGTAGAATTTCTAGACAATTAAAAATTCCACTGTACAGCTTTAACTGACCCCCCTGCATGCTATCAGCATTAGGCAACTTCTTGTGTATTTTGTGCCTTTAGGAGACTTAGGCTCAAGTAAAGAATAGACGGATAAGAGAAAGAGGAACTATAAAACAGGTAACACCAGGATAGAGAGAAAAGGGAAAAACAATAAAGAAAATTCAAAAGAGAGGAAAATGAAAACAGTACCATGGTAGGAAAAAGTAAAGTTTTGACTTTTGTCAGCAATGTACTCAGTAATACCCACGCTGTGGGCTGTTGTTTCTTACCATGATGCTTGAGGGGATGTTTTCATGGTTTGCTGAAAACATTGCTGTCTTTGTAAACACAGGACCTACTGTTTTTCTGTCCTTCTACAATGTGAGGTATCGGGTAAAGTATTTATCATGTCTAGATGTCATTTTCCACTACTGCAAAGTGGGGATTAAATGATCAACTTCATAGGGCTATCCTATGGATTAAATGAGATATTTATGAAATCACCTAATGCATACTAAGTACTCAGTGAAAATTAGTTGTGAGTCTGAACATGCCTGTAATCACCTTCTTTTACAATAGGCTAGATTTGGTGGGGGTGGGGGTGGGGGGTGTCTTTATGTCAATTACCAGTCTACTAACAAGTTTTTAAACTGGTAGCACAGACACTACCTTGACTACCTGACATCTCCATTCTCCTCTGTCATTCTGTGGATATTTATAGCCTGGCTGCCTCTCATTTCTATTTGATTTTGTTTCTGTTCCTTTCCTAAGGCTTTGAGGTAGTGTTATATAGGGTTTTGTTCCACTGCCGTGATGGTTATATTTCCTATGTTTCTTGTTTGTATGGCTAAGATAAAATTTCCAAAGAAACCTCCAAAACACTGACCTTTAGCAATCACCCAAACCCATATGCTTAAAAATGCAAATACAAATGTTAGATCTAGCAAGGGAAGATTCTATCATTTAGCATTAAATCATCATGACATACGTTTTATATTTGGATTAAACTGTGAAAGATCTTAGTAATGGGGGAAAACCAAACATAGTGACTTCCCTTTGCAAGATAAGATCTGAATTGGGACAAAGTCCTGCAGTTACTGTAGGTTGATGTGTAGGTACATGGAGACTTGTGGCATTGCCATCTGCTGTTCTAGATGAAACAACAATTGGGACCAAAATTAATGGGTCTTCTTTCCTTTTGGAATACAAAGGGTTTTATCATGAGCTGTTAAGGAGAACACTGTTTATTATTTTTCCCCAAAGGAATTTAAGAATTAAGTAAATATTCACTTGACTGGCAATGAACTAGCTGAATTCCATATGTTTCTTTTCAATAAATACTTTAAGGAATCTTCCTGAAGGACTATGATTTTAAATCTTTTCCCTTTAAATCTTTTACTTTGTTATGGTTTTGTTGAAAATATATAAAAATAAAGGAAACTCCAGATTGTCTAAATTCTTTGAAGATTTTGGAACCAGTGTCATATTAATCAAAACTCTTACAGTGTAATAGTAGCTATCATTTATTAATAAATGCTGAACATTATGCTAGATACCCACATTAATCTTCAATCCTCTTATCTTCTTATCCAAAGTAGTAGTATTGTTCTTATTTTATGATCAGGAAAATTGAAGCTTGTAACATTTAAATCACTTGTCTAGTAGATGGCAGAGCTGGAATACAGTACAATTGCAGGTCTGTCTAAATCCAAGACACATTGCTTTTTCCATTTTTCCATATTGCCTCTTTATAGTGTAACTCTTCTGTAGCAGACACATCATTATAATTCACCCAGCAGGGCTCTTTCTGAAAAAAGTCATGAAAACTATGTTGTATTGAATCTTAGTAGTGAGAATTTTAAAAGGACAAACTTCTAAGATATTAGAATCTGATTAAGCATTACTTTATCTTTCTAATAACATATTTTAGTTGATTAGAGGAAGTTTAAGTCTTTACCTGGCAAAAGTAATAACTACTAGTAAGAAATCATGTAAGACTTTAATTTATGGATCATAATTTGGGGAGTAAAGAAAATATGAAATGGAATAAGGCTATTGTTCTGCATAACATACTCAAATTTGACAGACTCAAATGTTTTACCTACTTAAAAACTGATGATGCTTCTAGTACAACGAAACAATCATTCAAATAGTCATTATGCTGATGATATAGCTGATAGTTTAAGATAATTGAAATAATCTCAGAAATTGAGGATGGCATTAAAAATAATCCATTTAGTGGTTATTTTGTAGACCTTTGTCTAAAGTTTCTAACTTTTCTCATAGTATGTGACCGTAAAATGTACAAAGGATATAGTTTTATAAAAGCAGGGATTAAAGATGATAGTTTTACATTTTTTTAATGTCCTTTTGTTTATTTCTGTCTTGGTTGCTTTCCTCTTTTTTTTTGAAAGTCAGCAGCTTATTAGGTATGAAAAAACAGTCTCTCTTAAGCCTTGATTCTGAGCCACCTGTCATCGGGGAAGGAGAAGATTATTTCCTTTCTTTGTTTGGTGATTCAAAGAAACATACTGCATACCCAAGCCCCTCCAGGACATCTTACAAACACTTTTCAATGATTCTTGAAGAAGTTGGCCAATCTACATCCAGGTACCCAGTCATTTAGAACTATTTAATATCTTTTTGGGGGTCAAACCCCCCCCCCCCAATAAAGTTCTAGTCAGTTGTTATATGCATGGTTTTATCTAAAACCCTAAGAAATTCATTGAAATAAAACTATTTCATCTTGTAAGTAATTTAAAAAAATTGATATAACTTTCAAGGGAATCAAACACAGCGTGTGAGTTTTTCAAAGGTGCCAGTGGCAACAGTGCTCCATAAGCCCCACAAACAGGGTCGATGCAGCTACTCAGGGACCTTTTTATGGTGGGTGAATTATTCAGATGGAGTTAGCAGATTTTGTTCTTTTTGTAGGCTCTTTAGTTCAAGATGGAAGGAAAGAGATTAATTTTTACCTCACTGATCCATTTTTATGGCTATTGGTATCTGTGGGAAAATGAATTGATCAGAAAGAAAGTTAATATTAAGACTGAAATAAAAGAGCTAACTCATCTTTTCCCTGCTTTACTTATTACATGAATAATACATTGAATTGTGAAATGTTAGTATTAAGCACATGTAGATAGAGGGTGTTAGCTAAAAGAAGTTTTTAATGAGAGTTAAGGGTCAGATATGAAGGAAACATTTTTTACCTTTATATCATGTTTCCTAAATATCAATCACTTGTTCCTATTATCATTTAACTGTGGAGAAAACCTAAGTATTTGCTCAACTATATAAAAAACACCTCATTAAATCATTCATTGAGTACCTACCATGTTAAAATGATGAGCTATTTGGGGAAAAAATTCACAAAAAGCTTCTGTTTAAATGCAGTCAGAAAAAATGGTGGCATTGAAGCAAGCTGGCTTTACTTGCCCCCTGCTTCCCTGTTGAAAAAAAAAAAAAAGCAGATCTACAGTGGCAAAATTACCTCCACAAATATGCCAGAAATCAAATATGAGGATGGGACCGTCCTGCGGCTACAGAGAAGTAAACTACTCATATAATAATCAGATTCTCAAAAATCAAGGGCATAAAGTGTCTCCTAAAAGTACTAAGAGAAAATAACATATAAAGGAACTTCATCTGGCATCAGACTTTAGTGGAAACCATGTAAGCCAGAAGGGAGTGGGACAACATTTTCAAAGTACTGAAAGAAAAAAATTATCATCCAAGAATACTATAGCCAGCAAAGCTATCTTTCAACTATGACAGTAAGATAGGCTTTCCTAGACTACCAGAAATGTTAAAAAGAAAAGAAAACAAAACAAAAAACCTAATGGGCAAAAAGAAAACATCTGAAGGTACAATACCCACTTGTAAGGGTAAAATAGTCTAATACTGTAATTGTGCAGTGCAATCCATTGATAACTCTAGCATGAAGCCCAAAAGACAACTCTGTCAAAAGCAATCATAGCTATCGCAATCTGTAAAGAGGTAGGCAATATAAAATACGTATGCACATTGAGAAAACCCACCATCAAAATTTTGAAGGGATGAAGTTAACGTGTAATGGTATTTTCATTTTCCCTTTGTTTCTATTCTCTTTGTGATCTAAGATAAATTGTCATCTCTTTAAAATAACTTGTTATATTTATAAAATGATTTTTGTAAGCTTCTTGGTAACTACAGTGCAAAAAACAAACAAACAAAAAAACAAACAAATTAAAACATACTTCTGGAGAAAAATCACTTAACCACAAAAGAAGACAGTAAGAACAAAGAAAAAGAGATAAGTTATAAGATAACAAATAAAATAGCAGGAGAGAGTCCTTACTTGTTAATAATAACAGTGAATATAAATGGACTTAGTTCTCCAACTAAGAGGCATTGAATGGCTAAAAGGATAAAGAAGCAAGATCCGACTATATGCTTCCTCTAAGAAGTCTACTTCTGTAAAGACACACATGGACTGAAAGCGAAGAGTGGAACCACAGTCTACGCAACTGGAAACCAAAAAGAGCATAAGTAATTACATTTATATCAGATAAAATAGACTGTGAATCAAATGCTGTAAAAAGAGATAAAGAAGGTCACTATATAATACTAAAGGAGTCAATTCAGCAAGAGGATATAGCAATTATAGGTATCTATGCACTCCACAATGAAGCTCCTGAGTATATAAGGCAGACACAGTGAACATCCTGGAAGTTTAAATTTTACCATAACAGACAGAAGCATTTTTTATCTTAACAAAAGCCTCTTCTTGCAGAAAATATATGCATTTATATTTACTATATTATAAATACCCCAAATTAACTATTAGTATAAAAATGAAAAACAAGCCTATAGAAAAGTGAACAAATTGATAAGAACAGGCAATTCATCGAAGAGGAAAACAGCAGCCAGTAAGTATTAATAGCTTGTTCAACTGCACTAGAATCAGGAACAAACAGAATTAACAATGAGATTCCATTTTGTACCCATGGTAGTGAAAAAACATTAAGAAGTCCGAAAATGTGATGTGTTAATGGGAGTACTGGGAAGAAGAAGAGGGAATAAAAGGTGTGCAGGCAGTCGCTGAGCGGACAACAGCATGAATTATTCCCTTACAGGGAATTCTTTATGGTGGTAATTTAGGGATTACAGAGGAAATGGGGAAAAAGAGATCAAAGAGGCTGGCAGATTGCATAGAGCCTTGTGATGCTTGTGTTTTCTCTGGAAGGGAATGGTAAGACACTGAAGGCTTTCCAGCAAGGAAGGGGCAGCATCAGGTTTTGATCATACAGAGATTGCTCTGGAAGCCAAGCAGAGGAGGGGATAAGACTGGAGAAACAGCGTGCCCATACACGTCACTCAGAGATGATGAGAGATGTGGGAATTAATCTCTCTAAACTTCAGTTTCCCTGTCTGCAAATGAGACTCAAAATAGTACCTATCTCCCTGGGTTATTGTGAGAATTAAGTGACATAACTCAAATAACGTTCTTGACATTTTTTTTTTGACCATAATCTTCAATAAGAAATACATCGAAATGTTCCAATGAAAAAAATGTATGTTATTGTGAGAATTGGATGAGTTACCACAAGCTGCCTTCACCAAAATATTTGGTGATTTAGATACACTGTATTTCCAAATTCAAAATTTGGTACATTTTAGAAAACTAATAAGCCCAGAGCACATACTATGTAACACCCCGTAATGACATAGAGAAGCATCAAAAATCAAACATTAATTTCTCTGTAGAAAAACATACAAATGTTCACACAGATGACTAATGTAGATAGATTATAAATAATTTCACCTTAGTTGGGAGCCAAGTTTTGCTTCAAATATGTTTTTTAAAAACAGTTTTCTGGGTTTTTGTTTGTTTGTTTGTTTTGGTTTTCCAGAGCTTTTTTAGATTTTGGAACTGTGGATAAGAAATTGTAGAGAGATTTATAAAGATATAGAGATAAAGATACAAATATATGCTATTTCTCATAAGTGCCTGGCACATAGTAGTATTGGTTATTATTATTGGTAGAGATGTATTTTATTTTTTAAATGCTCGTCCTAACCCACCAAAGTGATTTCATGATCTACTAATAGGTTGTGACCTATGCTCTGAAAAATGCTGATATGTAAATGATTGTCTTGATTCCTACAACATACTAACCTCTCAACACAACTTAAAAAGTAAAATAATACCATCTTGTGTTTATGTAATAACGTTCCCTTTTCAAAATCTCTTTAATCGCATAGTTGCTATTCATCTCAGCCATATTCTTCAGAAATAAACTACTTGACCTACTTTTAAGAGTTTCATGTCTCAAATGATTTTATGTTGAACAGTAGGAAATTTAAATAATTATAATCACACCTTCCTGTGGCATTTATCCTATACCTTGACACCTAAAGTCCTTTTTAGGTTTTATTGAATTATTTTATGTGAAATAATTTTATTGCACCAATAAAGAAACAGAACTAAGAAATCATTCATCTTAGGTTACACAATACACTCTTTCTGTATAAAATTGTCTAATAGAACATATAGTTTAGGAACAACTTCAGAAGCAATGTTTATTATTCTATTCTTAGAGTGAGCCAATGGCGCTCCTATGTGAAAACACTTTATAATCTTTGTGTTTTATTTTCTAGTTCTCTTGGAGATGTTAAAATAGCCGAAGTGAATATCAAGGGTTTGTTTGTAAAGCTCATTAACTCTTCCCTTGACAAAGAAGTCGGAATTGGAGATTACATTCTCCAGCAAAATGTTAACGGACAGAGAGTTTCTTTGTACCAATTCCTTCCAAATATTACAATGCAGGCCAATTCCACAGTAACTGTGAGTATAAGATTTAAATGCCATAAAATAGAATTAGGGAGGAAAAACTCATTTACACTGTCAGCCTGTGGCTCAGCGACTGCCTTACCAACACTCAAATTGTACAGAAAATGTGATTTTTTTTTTGTCATTTTTGGTTACTTGTGCTACCTTGTTCATTATCTGGATGTGAATTAATACCCACAGTTGGCCAGGCATGGTGGCTTATACTTGTAATCCTAGTGCTCTGAGAAACCAAGGCAGGACGATGGCTTGAGCTCAGGAGTTCCAGACCAGCGTGAGCAAGCGACCCCTTCTCTACTAATGATAGAAAAATGAGCCTGGTGTGGTGGTGCGTGTCTTTAGTCCCAGCTGCTCAGGAGGCTGAGGCAGGAAGATTGCTTGAGCCTGGGAGTTGGATGTCGCTCTGAACTATGATGATGCCACTACTCTAGCCCAGAAAACAGAGTTTCTAAAAAATAAATTAATAGATAGATAGGTTTTTATTTTTATTTTTTAAAATAGATAAAAAATAAATAGATAGATAGGTTTTTATCTTTATTTTCTTTCAGTTGAATGTCCACAGCTTTTTCTTTTTTCGTGTGTAATCTCAGTGTTTTAAATTTGACTATTAAAATGAAGTTTCTAAATTCCTAAAACTAAGCAAATATAATCCTTGAAAGATTGATGCTGGCAGACCCCCACTCTTTCTCCTGCTTTCCTTTAAACCTGTCCAGTAGCTGTTTGGTGTTACGTAGCTCAGAATTATATAGTATACAGTCATGAAGCTGTAAAACCTCATCTGTTCAGAAAGATTATGTTGCAGTAACCCTCTGACAGTTACAAAACAGTGCTGAATTCCAGTGGCATTTGTCATGAGCAAACTATTTTCTTTCAGGTGTGGGCTGCAGTATCTGAAGCAAAGCACGAGCCACCATCACATTTCCTTTGGAAGGAGCAAAACAAGTTTATAACAAGTCCAGATTGTACGACAATCCTGTGCAAACCTAATGGTCAAGTTAGTGTCTGGTTCTTAACAGTCGTTTTCGATGGAATGAAGAGCCCTCATCCTCTTAGCTCACTCAATTATTTTCCATCTGTCAAGGCGTGGATGGAATCATCACTAAATGCTATAGCACAGCAGGCACAAATCAGTAACACCCTCTTCCCAGTTTCAAAGTACCCAAGAGTTACTTACAATTTGGCAAAAATAATTTTGATATCCCATATTTCTAAGAGGCTACTTCAAATTTCAGAGTCAAGGGTGAATTTTACTTGTGATATTTTGCCTGAGAGTTGGATAGGAAGATGCTACATACAGACCTTTTCTGTTCACTTATTTCTCAAATATTTATTGAGATTCTTCTCGAATCTTACAGATTAAGATATCACATCTGCTCTTAAGGGACTAATATTTTATTGGAAAAGTTTACAAGTCTTAATTTGAAATGACTATACTTTATTCACTATAAAATTAAGTGAATTAGTAATAGCTGTGTAGAGTTCATTCACAATATTTGACAATTTTATGTTTTCATTCTACCTCTTCTTTGGTATAATATTAGCATAAATATATATGCCTGTGGACATACTAGTTTTAAAAGGATCTCTTTTTATAATAAAAAGTTATTCCTTTTTAAAAACTATTATTTAGATCTTTATAAAAGATCTGTCTTTTTTTAACCTCGGTCTAATTCACTGTGTCATATAACTACTAACCCACAAAATAGGTCGATCAGAATCTGTATCTGAGTTTCTTTGTTACATTATACCTGACACTTAGACTGACTTTCCCTTTAGAATTCTGTGAGAACAGTTGTTGTTAGGTGGAGTGAACACTCCTTACATGTAATTAGCAGCCTTCACTGGCTCAGCTTTAGATCTCTTTGTGGGCTCAAATTATCATACTACTTCTGATAATTTTCACTGATGGGGAAAATACAGCTGTGCAATCTAAGTCATTTACTCATAAGAAAATCATTAGTAAAATCTAGATTTGGGTTAAGGCATTTTTATCTCAAAAATTTCATTATATTTATTCATTCTGTAAATAGCTTTGTGATTCTCACTTTGTACACTACTCCATGCACAGAGTGTTGAACCAGACATGACAGGTCTCTGCACTCCTGGAATATACATTTCAGCAAATTGTCATCCCCTGTATCTGAATTAGACTTTGTAGTTAGACTGTTTCTTGTACCCGGTGGTTAGAACTACTTTGCATATATAGAATCAGATCATTTCTGTGGGGTGCTTTAAGCACAAACAATTGTTTGCTAATCAAAGACCAAACCCGATTGATCAGTTGATTCATATGGAAAATATTTCCATATATTTAGTATCTGTCAGGCATGCTACTAGGAGGAAAGAACATAAATATTGCATAGTACCTGTCCTCAGAAAACTCAGAGTCTACTAGTAGAAATTGATATGAAATAATAAATAATTGCAATCCACTGAAGCAGTAATAGAAATAAATATATGCACAAAGATGGCCATCCAGGTCAGAAATATCAACTCTGTAAAGGAGAGCGTCAGGAAAAGCTTCAAGCAGAATTGATACTTGCTCTGAGTCTGGAGGTGAGAGGGGGTTGGCCCACTGACCTGAACCATGGTGATCACGCCCCTTCCTCCTCCCTAACTCAGTGCTCCCCATCTTTCTCTGTGCTCTCTGCTGTAACCACCCTGGCTGGCTTTTCCCACTTTGGCTTTCCTGTACCTGACTGCTACTTCAAGCTATAGGGCTTTTGCACATGCTTTTGCCTTTCCATAGAAACAACTTCTTCCCTTTTTACCTATTAAATTTTGTCTGCCCTTCAGACCTCAGCTGAAGTTTTCTTTTTCTAGTCACATCCCATTGGAATGGAGATATTCCACTCCATGGTAAAGCATAAGCATTAATCAATTCAGTTAGAAAATATTTCCATTAAATAGGCTGAAATATGACTTTAAGTCAACTTGAAACTCTGATGTAGCACAAAGTTCTTTTTTTTAACAAATTAATTTCCATTCTCCCTTCAATGATACTGAACTTCACTATCTGCAATTTCTAGGTAGCTTTTCCTTAAAAATACAGGGTTTTAAATTCCTACAGACATGTTGAAAGACAGACAGACACGTTGAAACACAGACAGACACAGGGTTTCATCATGCTCCTGGAATTGCTTTCTATTTGTATAATTTATATTCAGAAAACAAATACCTTGTGGAAAAAGTCACAGAGTCTACAACTTTCTGCCTAAAACACCAACCAGTTACACACAGCAGAGTAGATCCTGTTTCTAGACTTGAATAATATATACATTTTTTTACAACAGGACAAAGAGAAGTTATATTACAGGTCATTTTTAAAAAGAAAGCTGAGCTAAAGTACGACTTAGACTACTTTTTGAGTCATCTTGTCCCTAACATGGTTAATATTCAGTACAGCTGCAAATCTTATGGTATAATACAAAGGTGGATCTTAGTTTTGCTTTACCACAAATTAACATGTAATTGTTATTCTACTTTTTCATCTGTAAAGTAAGAGACCGTCCAGTATAATCACTGAGAATCTCTGACTCCACAAATTGCTAGAACAGGACCAAGCATATTATTGTCCTGTAGGACTTGCAGCCTCTACATTACCTGTCAAGAAACTAACAAACATCTTACCCTATATACTTGAGTATAAGCCGAGTTTTTTCCGGCACAAAATTTGTGCCGAGTTTGGGTTTTTCGGCACAAATTTTGTGCCGGAAAAACTCAGCTTATACTCGAGTATATACGGTATATTTATTCAGTGCCTGGCACTTTCCCAGTACATTATTTTGCATTAGAGATCCAGGTATGGGATGGAACAGTCCTATGTGGCAGGAGCTGGCTCATTGAAGGACTGTTTATATATGCGTTATCTCATTGGATTCTTGGTAATGTTTACTTATCTTACAAAGGAGGAAAATGGGGCTTGGAAAGTTAAATGACTTAGTCAAAGTCACATGATTAGAAAAACGACAGAACTCAAATAAAACCATACCTTCCAACTCTGAATTTGTTTCTAATCTACTAAAAATAGTTTACAAAGTGCCTCTGGCCAACATTCTAGAGTTGAGATTAAATTTTATCCCATTATCAGCAGCAGCAGCAAATATTTTTAAGTTCCTATGATGCAGGGAAAAATAAAATATTGCTCTTATCTAGGAAAGACGTATTATCTCATTAAAACAATCACACAAGAAAAATATATCGTACACATATTTATCATTCACATATATATCATTCAATTTATGTTGAATTGATTGAATTGATTCAATTTATATCATTCAGTTTATATTGAATGATATATACGTGTATGATAAGTATACGTGAATGATACATGTATGATATATTTTTATATTTTATAAAATATTTTATAAAATATATCACACACATATATATCATTCAATACAAATTACTATGCCTTAACTACCAAAAAATAAAAAAGATCCCTAACTAATGATCTGCAGCAAAAGTGGGACTTTCCTGCTGTCAACCATGAAAACAAACTTTAAAAAAAAATCTCATCTTTCTCTTTCCCAGCTGTGGGGTTAGCCTAGCTGAACTTGCCTTGTGTTGTCTTTCATGTCTATTTAATTTGTCAAGCCAAGCAAAAGGTTTTTGATGATTACAGAATAAAGCCCCAAACTCTAATTTTACAAACTAAGAACAGATCACAAGAAGAAGCAGAATATTAGGTGCTTAGTTTAGTGTTGAATAAAAATATAACTGTTAGGCTCGGCACCCATAGCTCAGTGGTTAGGGTGCTGGCCACATACGCTGGGACTGGTGGGTTTGAACTCAGCCCGGGCCTGCTAAACAACAATGACAACAGCAACAACAAAATGCCGGGCATTGTGGGGGACACCTGTAGTCCCAGCTACTTGGAAAGCTGAGGCAAGAGAATCGCTTAAGCCCAAGAGTTTGAGGTTGCTGTGAGCTGTGATGCCACAGCACTCTACAAAGGGCAACATAGTGAGACTCTGTCTCAAAAAAAAAAAAAAAAAAAAATATATATATATATAGATAGATAGATAGAGATAGCCGTTAGTCCCTATGCAGAATTTTCCTAAATAATTTTTGTACACACCTGTTGTGTACTTGCCATGTATTCAGGCAAGCTTTAGTGCTCATGGGTCTCTTTAATACTCCACCTAGAATTCCATGTGTTCTCCTCCACGTCTAGATTTACTGCCCATGTCCCCATCCCCCGTAAGGTACTGATGTATGTGAATGGACGTATAGTGCTTTAAATGTTTAAAATTTTAGCTTATTAATAATACACATACTTTTTGCACAGTTCTTTATAGTTATGAAATCCAGTAGGTTAACTGAATTTTACAACATCCTTGTAGAGTGATTTCTCACTACCAGTCTCCCCATTTTACGTATGAGAACACAGCCCAAGACAGTAAGTGACTAACTTGTCTGAAGTTAGGCAGCTTGTAATATTTAGAACTAGAAGCTAGGGCTAGGATATCTTACTACACCCTTACCATGTGGTTCACTAATCCACAGACAGTAGGTAAGTGATATTATACAGTTTTATTTTTAAATTCTTTTGTACCTTATCTTACACGCAACACAAAAATCAACTCAAATTGGATAAAAGTGTACATACAACTCCTAGGAGAGAACATAGGAGAAAAGGGAGAAAAGGGCTTTGACAATAACTATGACAATGATAGTTTTGGCTGTGACACCACACAAATGGGATACATCCAATTTAAAAGTTTCTGCACAGCAAAGGAAATAATCAACAAAATGCAATGGGAAACTGCAGACTGGGAAAAAAATATTTGCAAACCACTTATCTGATAAAGGGTTAATATCTGAAATTTATAAAGAAACTTACAACTCAATAACAGAAAAACAACCTGGTTTAAAAAGGCGGGGGGGGGGGGTGAGAGAGGGGGGCGGCAGCGCAAAGGAGCTAAACAGACATTTCTCCAAAGAATGGATAAAAATGGCCAATAGGTATTTGAAAAGGTGTTCAACATTAGTAAGTATCAGGAAAATGCAGATTAAAATCATTGAGATGTCACTTCTCAATGGCTATTTATCAAAAAGACAAGAAATTACAAATTTTGGTAAGGGGATGGAGAAGAGGGTCCCTACTACACTGTTGGTGGGAATTTTGGTCTCCTCTTTTGGGTACATTCCCAAAGCAGATAAAATCATCACCTTGAAAAGATCATGGACTCCCAAGTTCACTGCGACATTATTCACAATAGCCAAGCTATGGAAATAATCTAATTTTCCATCAACATATGAATGGACAAAAATGTGAGAGATATATATATCTCCAGACTTAGAAAAGGAGATGTTGCCATTTACCACAACATGAATGGGCTGGAAGACATTATGCTAAGTGAAATAAGTAAGATACAGAAAGAAAATATTATATGATCTCACTTCTATGTGGAGTCTAAAAGAAAGTTCAAATTTACAGAGATAGAGGGGGTGGTGGAGGAAGTAGGGAGATACAGGTTAAAAGATACAAAATAACAGATATGTAGGATGGAAGAATCTAGAGATATAATGTACAACATGAGGACTAATAAAATTGTATTGCATTTGGAATTTTTGTTAAGTAGATTTTAGCTGCTCGTCACAAAAAAATTAATTATGTGAGATAATAGGTATCTTAATTTGCTGCACTTTTATCTCATAATGTCATGTTGTAAACCTCCAATATACACAATTGATATTAACGAATCATTTTCATTAGGCTGTTGCCTGGTATATTCCTATTCACTGGAAGCAAGCCTGGGAAAAATTAGAGACTGACATTGAATTTGACAGATGCTCAGTAGTCTCTCCAACATTCCGAGGGCACATGTTTCACTGGATAAGATCTACAAGTGTACCTACAGAAAAACAAGATCAAGCCAAGAAAGATACCTTGACATGTCACCTGAAACAAGATAACGATTTTATTAAGAGGTAACAGTTGTTTTGTTGGTTGGTTTTTTACTGAGTCCTTCTCACAATTAGTAACTCAGCATGTGAGAGTGACTAGATGACAACTAGATGTGTGACGAATAAAGATTTTTAAAAACTACTTGGACTAGAACACATATGGAACACATAAAAACATAGAGGGGGCAGGAACACACTCGCAGGACAGCGAAGGTGCTGGTCTCTGCTAGGTCATGTTGGGACCCGTGTGACCAGTTCATGCTTCTCTGGCACTGCTATTGGAGGCAAGGCTTCAGCAGAAAGGGGAAGGGGTGAATTTGTCCCCAAGTCTTTAGCAGCACTAAGGTGGAAGGAGAGGTGCATCATCTAGATCAGCGGTTCTCACTCAACCTGTGGGTCGCGACCCCTTTGTAACAATGAACATACAACCTGCATATCAGATATTTACATTACGATTCATAACAGTAGCAAAATTACAGTTGTGAGTGGCAACGAAAATAATTTTATGGTTGGGGGTCACCACAACACGAGGAACTGTGGTAAAGGGTCGTGGCCTTAGGAAGGTTGAGAACCACTGGTTTAGATGTTTGATCAAGAGCTGGCTGTGGACAAGGGTGTGACTCATTTGTAGGCAAATGCTTCTGTTACAGTAAAAGTTCTGCCCACAAGGTCTACAAAACCAATAGTCTCTTGTTCTTGAAACATCCTGTCAGTTTAATTGTACCATAGCACTAATCCCACTGCAGAAAATGTCTTTTAAGTTAAATTAGAGCCTTGTTTTTTTTTACAGAGAAAAGGAAATTCCACCGAGCCTTTTCCCCATCCGCAGCCCTTGGTGCCAAAGTCCCTTCACCCCTGCCCATCCCCACAGTCCTCAGATTGAACTGTGCAACACGGGCCCTGCTAGAAGCAAGGTGGGCAGATAGCCCACGTCTCAGTCAACCAGGCCTGATCCAGCCCCAGGTAAGTCAAAAGTATATTTATTCTGGTGGAATGTGCTTGTACGCTCATATTAACAATTAGTGAGGAGGGGTTAACTGATAACATTTACTAAGTATGCTTTTTTTTTTTTTTTTTTTTTGAGACAGAGTCTCTCTCTCTCATCCTTGGGCGAGTGCCATGGCAACACAGCCCACACCAACCAAAAAAACTTGGGCTTAATTGTTTGCCTCTTGCCTCAGCCTCCCAAGTAGCTGGGACTATAGGCGCCCGCCCCAGTGCCCAGCTATTTTTTTGTTGCAGTTATTGTTGCTTAGCTGGCCCTGGCTGGGTTCGAACTCACCACCTTCAGTACATGTGCCTAGCACCCTAACCACTGTGGTGCAGGTGCTGAGCCTAAGTAGGCTCTTTAAGCAAGTATCAGAAACCATTCACTTACATTTGCTCTAGCATATCCTCCACAGTTATTGATAAATATTAGTTGAATGAATCAAAAGAACAGTGTGGACAGCAAACATATGTGTGGTTCTTTTTTTTTTTCTTTTTGAGACAGAGTCTCAAGCTGTTGCCCTGGGTAGAGTGCTGTGGTATCACAGCTCACAGCAACCTCCAACTCCTGGGTTCAAGCGATTCTCTTGCCTCTGCCTCCTGGGTAGAGTGCTGTGGTATCACAGCTCACAGCAACCTCCAACTCCTGGGTTCAAGCGATTCTCTTGCCTCTGCCTCCCAAGTAGCTGGGACTACAGGCACCCGCCACAATGCCCGGCTATTTTTTGGTTGCAGCCGTCATTGTTGTTTGGCTGGCTCAGGCTGGATTCGAACCCGCCAGCTCAGGTATATGTGGCTGGCGCCTTAGCCGCTTGAGCCACAGGCACTGAGCCCATATGTGTGGTTCTTAAAGTTCATTACATTTTATTTTTTTCACCAGACAGGAAAAGCCAATCTTACTAGACATACTATGCTAAAAAAAAAAAATTAATAATAATAATAATAATAATAAAAGTTATATATATATATATGTGTGTGTGTGTGTGTGTGTGTGTGTGTGTGTGTGTTTCCAAACACACTCTAATATTTATCCCAAATTCTTATTTTCATTCTTCCCCTCCTCGCCTGAGGTCTTTCAGACATCCCTGCAGAATCACAGGCTTCTACATAAGATAGCAGGGGGCCACTGTGTCAGTATGCTGGCTTGTCCTTGGGAATTAGTACTCTAAAAATAGTACCTTTTAGAAGTAGAATGATGGACATTTTTTAAATTACAGAATATATTACATTTTCATAAAATCACATGCCATATAAATCGCACACGAACTTTATGTCCACCCTGTATATCTATGCCTGAGTTTCCACATCTGTAGGTGTGCTAATGATAGCAAATAGTCCAGGAGGATGCACATTAAAAAGATACTAGGTAATTAATAACCAGGAACATCAATCATCAACCAGTCCCAGTGCTGCACACTGGAGACACAAAAATGACTAAGGCTCTTTTTTTCTAGGGTGAGAGACAAAGAGTTAAGCAAGCAAAAGTAGTAGGAACAGCAGCTTTCAAATGTTTTTGACCAAAAGCCACAGGAATAAGTATGTTTTGTATCATTACTCAATATATGTCTATACGTATGTACAGAACTGAAGCACATGTTTCAAGAAACAGTATTTATTTTTCTAAGTACAATACACTCTGATATTTCTTACTATCTTCTAGTTCATTTTTAATTAATATATACCTTTCTTCATGGTGTGTGACACACCTCTTGGGGGGTGAACACAATTATAAGAGAGACTTTACCTAACAGATGCAATCAGTGTAACCTGGTGCTTTGTACCCTCAATGAGTCCCCAACAATAATAAATAAATAAATACCTTTCTTGACCTTCTAAATGAGACAGGACCTGCTGTTTGGGAAGCATTGTTTTACAGTAGAAATATAAGAATGCCAAAAACTGTATACACATTTTAAGAAAGGAAAAAACTGGATTAAAATTGTAATACTCAGTATATACCAATAGCAAGAGATGTATACAAGTTGCGTTTGACTTCTGCAATTACAAGAGGTGCCCAAAGTGGTTACCAGACACTTCTGATGGTGGTGAACTACTGCTTGAGCACAAGTAATATGTCCCTTAAAATGCATAAACAGCTTTTGGCACCTCTGGTATTTATAAGGTGACAGGAGAATAATAGAAAATGCGTCTCAGAGGAGCTAGCACTTGAACTAAGGTCTTAAAAGAAGAGTAAGAAGTCATTCAGGCTGAAAAGAAAATGTAGGAGTTATTCAGGTTGAAAAGAAGATGGGAAAAACTTTCTAAGTAGAAGAAACAGCATGTTTTAAAAGCACAAAGAGACAAGAATAAACTTTGTATTCCATGAACATTGAGAAATTATACCCAACTGAAGTATAAGTGATGTTGAAGTGTTAGTCTGGAAGGTTTGGTGGGGCCTAGATTTTAGAAGTCTTTGCCCACCATCCTGTTAGAGTCTCCATTGTATCATGTAGGCAGTAAGGAGACAACAGTAGCTTTTCAACAGGTGTCTCATATGGTTTTGTCTACAGTGGAAAGAGAACCTTGAAAGCAATGTGAAAAATGGAACAGTAGGGAAGATTCCAAAATCCCTTCTCCAGCCCAACCTTGTATTTTGAACCCTGGATTTATAATCCTTACTTGGATGCCCTGTGACTGTCTCATTCTCAGAATGTTCAAACCTGAACTCGTCGTCATCTTTCCCTCAAAATCTGCCGTTCCACTCTTTATTTCAGTGAATGCCATTCAGGAACTCCAGGCAACTGGACAGTCCTTCTCCACTCCTTCCCCTTCCTCCACTCCCACATAATCAATTACAAAATCTTGCTTATTAACATTTCTTCCCTTACTTTAAAATCTTCATTTTCTTCCCATTGACCTCACGATGAAGTCCAAACCCATAAAATTGTTGGAAGTCCTTTTGCAGCCTGACCTGCCCCATCTCATCACACATTTGCCTTCTTGCGTTCTGTGTTTTAGCCATCTTGAAGTTCTTTCAGTTCCTCAAACGCATCCTGACTCCCTGCAGGCCTTCACACATCCTCTCACCCTCCTCTTTCACATGGATAATTGTTATTCTTCCTTGAAGTTTGTGCTGACATGTCACTTCCTCCAAAGAATCCATCTCTGGTCCCCATCAACTGAGTTTTGTGCTCCTAATATGTGTTTGTGTTTTTAGTGGTATCTTATACTTCTTCTATCAAGGCATTTGTTCTACTGTATTGTAAACTATTTTTATCACCAGACTATAAGTTCTAAAGGATAGAAATCATGTTCATTTTGCTCATGCTTTGGTCACCTGCACCGAGCTCAGGGCATGACATGTACTAGTTGTTCGGTATATGTTTGCTGAAGGACAGACATACAAGGAGACGCCGAAGGTTTTTAAATAGGCATTTCAGAGAGCTAGATCAGGATGTTAATGAGAATTTTGGAGCAATGTGGAAAATAGAGTGAAGTACAAAATCTATAAAGAAAAGCAGGAAGAAGGAAAGGATAAGGAAAAGGAGAGAAAATAAAGGAAAGTGGAAAGAAAGATTGGGAACAAGTGGGTCTGATAGTGTTGTAATTTGAGTCCCAAAAAGAGAGGGTAGAGAATTGAAATGGAAGCAATATTTAAAGAAAAAACAGCAAAAATTCTCAAAAGCTAGTGAAAGACAAGCCACAGCATGAAGAATAACAATAAATCTCAAGTAGCATACAAAGCAAGCCACACCAATGTAAATCATAATAAAACATCAGAAAGCAAAATAATGGAAGAGAGACTTTGATGGAATGGCGTCCTCAGTATGCTAAAAGCATTCTACTAACCTAGAGTTCTATATCTAGCAAAAATATACTCAAAAATAAACGCAAAATAGCAACATTTTATGGCAAACAAAAATGCAAAGAGAAGATTCCTCAGCATCAAACCCACACTAAGGAAATGCTAATGGAAATACTTCAAATAAGAAGAAAATTATCCTAGATGGATGCACAGAGATGAGAGGAGAAGTTAAAGAATGGAAAAATCAAAATATGCTAAATATAAACGAATATTTGCTACACAAAACAATACTGGTATTGTCTAGTAGGGTTTTAAATTTATAGAGAATTTAGATACATTATAACTGCGTTAGTTTTCTAGGGAGGGCTACCCTAAGAGAGTATCACAAACTTGATGTCTTAAAATAATGAAAATTTATTCTCTCACAGTACTGGAGACAAAAGTCTGAAATCACGGGTTGGTAGGGCCGTGCTTCCTCTGAAGGCTGGAGCATTATCTTTCCTCACCTCTCCATAGCTCTGGTGGTTGCCAGCATTCCTTGACATTCCTTGGTTTATAGATGCATCACCTTAATCTCTGCCTTCATCTTCATGTGGCCTTAACTCCTGATTTCTCTCTTCTTTATAAGGGCACTAGTCACTGGTTTAGGGCTCATGCTAATCCACTATGATCTCATATTAATTTTACTATAATAAATCTGCAAATACCCCATATCCAAATAAGGTCACAATCACAGGTTACTAGGGTTAGGACTTCAGCATATTTTGGAGGGGGAGGGGACACAAAAGTTGGGAGAGGACTCAATGAAGTTAAAGTAATCCAAATTCCCTGTTTTGTCTAATACGTTGTAAAAGTAGTGATTTATATTAGACTTTAATTAATCAAGGATACTTATTATAATAGGGTAGACCCTAACAGAATAGTATAGGAATGTCATATTTATGACATGACATATGTCAAACATTCATCATCATTCAGTTTAAAATAACTTCCATTATGATGTCTTCTTTGATAAAAGAAATATTTGGGGATCACACATCACAAATAAATTGGGTTTATTTCAGTAATGCAAGGGTGATTTGAGCTCTGAAAATTACTTAAGTTTATCACCTTGATAGAATAAAGAGGAAAATTATGTAATGCTCTCAATAGATACAGGAAAAGCATCTGTGAAAATTCAATACCTACCCAGGGGGAAAGAATATTAGAAAATAAGGACTAGCAAGAATTTCCTTAATCTGACAAATGGTATCTGCAAAAATCCTAAAGCAAACTATCATATTTGCTGGTGAAGTGCTGTAGTGAAGGTTTTTTCCTTGAGGTCCAGAGCAAGGCAAGAATTCTCTTTATGAAGACTTCTGTTTAACGCTGTATTAGAAATATACACATATCTCATTACCCCACAACTCAGCAATTCCATTCCCAGGAACTGGGTATGCCTAACAAACATATACGTGTATGTATACCAAAAGACACATAGAATGATGGTCACAGCAGCTGTTCTTGTAATAGCCAAAACTAGAAGTAATCCAATTGTTTATCAACACTATAGTGACTAAAGTATATGTCCATACAATCCCATAAGAAGTGAAGATGAAGGAACTACCACTACATGCAATAATACCAGTGAATCTCGTAAGTATAATATTGAGCAAAAACTCATAGACAAAAAGGATTATATATTGGAGACTCCATGTATATAGAATTAAAAACCATTCAAAACTGAACAGTGGTGTCAAAGATGATAATAGTAGTTACCACGTTTGGATATAAACGTGTCAACCGGTCTGTGAAACTAGTGTATGATGCCCCATGATCATATCAATGTACACAGCTATGATTTAATAAAAAAAAAATAATAAAAATAAAAATAAAATAAATTAAAAAAATAATAATAGTAGTTACCTCTGGGAAGAGAAAGTGGTGACAGAGGGTGCTTCTATGGGCTATACCCAAAATTGCCATACATAGGAAAACTGGGAAATTAAAGCTAAATATACCTTTATTTACAAAATATTTATTATAAACCTTTACAAAGAGGTGGCCAACACAAAAAAGTATTTTGTAAATATTTTATAAAATTTTGTAATGAATGTTTTGTAAATGAAGGTACATTTAGCTACACTCCCCTGTTTTCCCTGTGAATGGTCATGGTGGGGAGCCTGTGGGACACCCTGTGGTACTAACAGCGTTCCACTTCTCCATCTGAGCGTTGTTTACAAGCACGCGTTGCTGTTTCCATCATGCTGGGCAACCACGATTTGTGAGCTTTTCTACATGCATGTTGTACTTAAACAAAAGCTTATTTTTAAAAAGCTTGTTGACAAAAAGAAAAATCAGCAGAAAGCATGGTTGCCGTAATGAACACTGATGGTTTATACCCTGCCAAGGAAGGAGAAAGAAAATCTTAAAAAATGCAAAATGAACATTAACACCATGAAGCTTATTTAGTAGAAAAAACAAGTCTTACCATAAATAAGCCTATCATTATGTTACAATGTGTTAGGAATTAATTTTAATATAGTTTATCATAGCCCAGTCAGTCATTTTTAGCAACAACTCATGGCAGAGATGGCTAATTGCAGCCCCTAAGCCATTATTATTTTAGACACTGGCTTCCCTGGTCTGGGGAAAGCTAGACATGTGGCCACCAGGAAGAAAGGCTGGTTTTTGTTTTTTGCTTTTTTTTTTCAATTTTTTTTTTAATTAAATCATAGCTGTGTACATTAATGCGACCATGGGGCACCATACACTGGTTTTATAGACTGTTTGACACATCTTCATTACACTGGTTAACATCCCTTCCTGGCATTTTCTTAGTTATTGTGTTAAGATATTTACATTCTACATTTACTAAGTTTCACCTGCACCTTTGTAAGATGCACCGCAGATGTAATCCATTATGCAGCCTTAAAGCCTGGTTTTTTCAGCCGCTGCTGCAGCTAGTGGGATTATGTGTCAATATTCTGTCCAATGGAATGGGAACAGAAACCATTTATTCAACATCTGGATGGTGCCCTGGCAGTATGAGCTCCCTGATAGCAGGGGCTGGAGCTGCCTTATTTCAACTCACAGACAAAGCCATGTGTTGAGGACGGAAGAGCCACCCTCCGTGTTCCGTGTTGGCCCATCTCTAGCCTGTTGAGTGAGAGAGAGAGAGAATCTTGTTTAAGCAATTGTTAAGTTGGAGCATTGCGTCTGAGCAGATGGCTCCCACAGCGTTAAGATTTAGTGTCACTTAATAGGCTACTGGTTAAAAGAAAACAAAAGTTACAGCTAGAACACACATTTTTAAGACAGGCAAACTTGAATGCAGAATGAATATTAGACCTGGAGTCATTATTCTTTTCTCAGGTGTATTACTTATGTTGTGGTTATACTGGTTGCTCTTAGGAGATTCATACCAAGATTTTTACGTACTTTCTAGTGCTTGGTTTGGTGACATTAGCATATATAACACAAGGTAGATAACACAAATATGGTAAAATGATGATTGAGTCTAGGTGATAAGTATGCAGGTTTGGTTGTAGTATTCATTAATATTTTCTGTTTGAAATTTTTCACAATAAAATTTTGAAAAAATAAACCCATAGATTCTTAGTTAGAATGTAATATGCATCAGGTGCTAACCGTTGCAGGCCTAAATAACCTAAAAACTTGCTATCACCCACCGAAACTGAAACAGATAAACACTACTAGTGCAGTTATTAAATTCCAAGAACTCGGAGATGGAAATTTTCTATAAATGTTTTTAGCTCTAAATACAGTATTTTGTTTCAATTCAGCACCATTTCAGTTTTATATACTGGTTTCATATGTGGAAATTACATTGTATTTAAACAAAGTATTAATATATACTTTGACCGTGCCTGTCACCTCATTCATCACTAACGTGGAAGGCAGTGCAGCATCCTCTTCCTTCTGTACCTCCCCACCCCCCAGCACCCCTCCTGTTGCAGCCCCATTCCTATGCTTCACCTCAGTTACTTCCTATTATGGCCATCGTTAAGTATAGAAAGCATTTGAAGAATTATATAGACTGGTAGAAATTATTCTTCAGACTATTTCTTTAAATATAGCTTCCAGATGGATTTTTCCTCTCCAAATTTTGATTAATTAGTATTGAAGTATGTGCTTCCTTTTAACTCATTGAAAACTTGAATTTAATGATAATTAAATAATACTTTCCAAGTGTTTTATAAACCACTTGTTTCAAATATCCATTAAATACTGCCCTTAAACCATAGATTTATTCTTCAAACAAAAGAAAATCTTTTTGTTGCTAGCTTATTCCAGAATCTCTTTTAACATAAAAAATCAGTGCTTGGAATACTGGACTAAACTGTTGCCCTGCCTTACCCACTCACCCCTCCCCCACTTTTTTTTGTCAGGGACCAAGAAAAAGAAGACATTTATGTTACAAAAACAATATGCAATTAACTCAATCTTTAAAGGTAAGTAATCTTTATTGCAAATTTGCTTTCTCTGCAGAAAAATGAGTAACATAATTTATAGATGTGTCTTTAGGAGCCACCAGAACATGGATTATTAGTAGTCACTAATTTTTCATTAAACATGTTTGTTGGTTAAGCCATCCATTTTTGTCTGTCTGTTGAATGATGAACTTTCTAAGGGTGGGAAATTAGGAAATGTCATACCTTTACTTTTGCACCATATCCTCATCCTATTCTTGTTTTTGGATAAATCATGATTCACTGAACTACAGGGTCCCTTCAAATACTCATGAACAGCTCTGCAACCACACCAGTACATTTCTGTTCCTATGAACAACAGATTATTCTGTTGTTCTGCAACCACACCAGTACATTTCTGTTCCTATGAACAACTTTAGAGAAGTTATTCTGGCTGAAGAGGCTACAGATGTTCTGTAGTTGTGTATCTTTTGAATGGTGCTGAAAGGAAGATGAGGAACTCTGCTCTACTGTTCACTTGCTAAATGACCTTGTATCATTTAACCAGTTACTTCCTACATTGCCTCATCTTTTTCTTGATGATATCAACATCTAAGTAATTGAGGGATATCTCGACAAAGGCAGTTTCCTATTTTTTCAGTGGTTGGGTTTAAACTCTTCCCTAAAAAGCTGATGATGGGTGATTATTCAGTCAAGGATCCCTTAGTCAGGTCCTTCTCTGGTTCACACCCTTTGCTGCCCTGCTCCATGACAATCTGTTTCCATTTTCTTGCTCTTTTTTCTGCCTAGGCTTTCTATTCATTCCTTAATTTAAGATTAAAATTACAGCCAACCAAACACTAACTTGATATTCTAGACTGTGTGGTCAGAAATGACCGAATGTGACTACTCAGTAGCTGCTGGCCCCTCAGGGTCCCTCCAGCTGCCCCCGTGCGTGCACCAACCTTTCAGCTTTTCACTCGTTGCTCAGCTGTCCAATTCCTTTCAGCTCATCTCTCCATAGCTTTCCCGAATGACCATCTTCTATTTTTCTGCATGTCATCTACTGTTGGACAAGCCCACTCTCCCCCTTCCTATAGCTTCATACCCTGTACCTCCAACTTCCTAAAAATCTGATAGCCACAATCTCCAGATTCAAAGCTTTCTCCTCAGACACTTCTTAAAAGACATTGGCACTATAAAGGGACTTGTTCCCAACTGTTTCACTAGGGAGCAAAAGAAATTGAGGTCTGAAGAGGTGAGTTACCAAAATTAACTAGTAATTAACCATAAAGCCAGAACTAAGCCCAAGATGCTTTAACTGCAAGGAGCTGGAGAATCCAGCCTTGACCCCACTGATAGAATCCAAGCTTCAGAAATCTTAGGGATCCATGGGGATCCATTCCCTCCAATTGCCAAAACCTCTCATAGGTGCAGTTGAAGTGCAAAGAGTGAGATTTGTAATCTGCACAGCCACTAGCATCCAGCACTTCACTAAGTCAGCTGCCTCTCATTCTCTGTAATCAGAGGAGCATTTTACTAATCTGCATGAGTTGGAAAGGGAACATTTTATTAAATTTAAAAAAAATAAGAATTTTTTTGTCTTGTTTGGTTGGGGAAAATGTTCTGAATCATCTCATTGAATAATGAGTAACATAATTTTGGCAGAGGCTTTTAGTTTTCATTGGATGTCCTTAGTTATTACTTTGCTTAACTGCAGTGACAAAGATTTGCTCATTGGTCCTCTCTATAGCATATTCTTTGGTAGCTTTGATATATATATATATATATATTAGTTTGTACTCACCCTGTTTTGAAATGTTTTAGGCCTCCTAGGATGCCTTGTTTCTGTCTTCCCAGAGCCTCCACCACCATCTGGTGGTATCTTTAGGATTGACCGCCGATGTGACTTCAGGATATTTCTGAACCCTTGACTGGGAGCAAAATTTTACTTATTCATTTTAACTGCCTCTCAGTGAACGACTTATCTGTGGCTCCTGAGTCTGGCTTGTCAGTTCCTGGAAAATTGTTCAGAGACGAAGCCAGTGTTTGTTCGTTCTTATTGGTATTCATGAGCAGTCTTTGGTGACTTGTAATGCTATACACTCAGATAGCATTTCACAGCTTTCACATTATCTCACTGGAACCTATGAGGTTGGCAGAGCTGATATTGTCTCCAGTTTATGGCTGAGAAACTTTAGCTCTGAGAGATTAAATGACTTACTCAAAGTCACTAAAGTAGTAAATAGCTAAGACTAAAATCTCAGCCCAGTGCCAATGCTGTCTTCCACACCACTCTGCCAAATAAGCTTTAAGATTGTCTTTGTCTTCTTATTACCCCACCTCCAACTTGTCTGAAAGGAGAAAACACCACACTTTTGGAAGTAGGACCGGAAGGAACATTTTAATTCAAGCAGGCTACAGTGAGAACCTAAAGCTGTTCCATATGGCAAAGCAAGATGCAGGTTCTATTTCCAAATGGAACCTTGCTAATTTAACGGAATGCCGATTATTAAGACAAACACACGCAAATCAAAGTTCAATCTCAGGGGATTTTGCTAATCCATTTCTATGCAACAGTATTCAGTGTACTCAGAGTCAAGCTCTCAAATGCTCTTTTTAATATTTCCCAAAGAACGCGTGGGAGTTCTGTTGTGTGACTAACAGTGCCACAGAATGCCGCAGAAACAGAACTTCCCGCAAGTTAGACTTAGAGAACTCTGGAAAGGCCAGGTAATTTTCCTAATGTGACTGCCACCTGCCATATAAACTCTTAGACTAGCTCGGTGACTAAGGATTCTAGGACAGAGAATCAAAAGGCAAGAAGGAGCAGGGAAGAGTCAATCAGCCTGTTGCATGTCACCACTGCTGTCCTGAAGAGCATGCAGTTACTTAGGACTTGTAGGAAGTACCAAAATTGCAGATATAGGATATAAAATTCATGACCAGTAAAAGTGTCCCCTAGGTATAGGAGACACTTCGTGTGTAGAATTAGGCATTCCTAATAAAGTACAGGTGACAGAATCTTCCCATGAGCTGAGCTATGTGTACATGTCTTGTACTGTTCTGAATGGTCCAGACTGGACAGTCCAAAGTGGGATGTCCTTCCAGCCTCCAGCCCTCCACAGATCCTTCCGTAGAACTCTGCCGTGAAGTTTCCATAACAATTTCTCCTGGGGCCAGTTCTTGTTAGTGAGGAGGTAGTATTTAACAACTCAGAAAGAAGGACTACTTTTTATACGTTTTAGCCTTGCTTGAAGGAGTTTTGAAGGTCTAGTGGTTATAATTTCCAATACCAGTGTTTTCTATCTGTACCTCGTGGTATAATCCCTTCAGTCTCAGCACTAATAATATCTTTCTCCTCTCAGCCTTCAAAGTGATCTATCCAAAATTTTTTGATCAGTTGAAATTCCAGTTGAATTCCATTTACAGTGTCATGGTTCTGTTGCATGGAGGAATAAGAACACCTGCAGTCTGGGCTCATGACCATGCTGGTCAGAGACATTCTAAAGGTTAAAAAACAAACAAACAAACAAACAAACAAACAAACGCTTGAGCTAATGTGGCCAGTTCCACTTCCATAGAGTAGACTAGAATCCAGAGATCTTAGGCTGTGAGGCCTCCTGCTTAGACTTCCACAGAAGACTCAAACCAGTTGCACAGAAGGACACAAAGCTTTCCTTTTTTCTATTACATTTTAAGTATGTTGCTTTTAAGCCTGGGGTACTTCTTAGATATGTAAAGGAAAAGATAAATAGGTACTACTCTAGTACCACCAAGAAGGAAATAAAAGGTGTGAACATTTAGAAATGGGTCAGTAAACTGGTAGCCTGAGAACCATTTGGATTCTCTTGTTCAAAGCCAGAATGTCCATGACTAGCTAATAAATAGCTGAGTTGCTTAGGAGTCAGAGAACCCTGAATGTCATAAATCACCATTAGAACTGTAACCTAAACAAATACAGTGGGCCTGTTGCAGAGTTGAGTTAGTAGGAAAAAAATGAATAATCCTTTCATTTTGGCAAAAGTTGAGGTATGACAGAAATAACTTCCTCCCTGCTGTCACTGTCCTGCATCCATGAATACGATTAAAACCTGATTCCAGATTTTGGTTTAAGATTAACACAAGTAGAAAGACTCTGAACATCTCTATATTGCTTGTAAGAATTATAGCGTATTTCCAGTTGCAGTTATATTTCACCGTGCATTGCCGTTTATCTTTTTGTTCAGGACAATAACATCCGAGTCTAGAGAACACAAGGGTGCCTGGCGTGGCACAGCCAGCCTTCCTCATGCAGGAGTGGAAGCCGGCAGCAAACAGGAAAATGGTTTCTTTTAGAAAAGATGATATTCTTTGGGACTTTAACCACTTCTTGAAGAAGGATTTAGTAGACAAGTTTAAAGTACTTGTTTTCTAAGCAGTTAAGAAGAAAATTATTGGTCAAAAGCAAAACCAGCATTGTCTTTATTTTGGTCACACGAGATGCCCATATGATTTCCGTGTTTTGTATTCTGTCCAGCTGTGAGGTCTCTAGCTTCTGCTATTTCTGCAGGTGTTTGGGGTTTGTCTCATTCTCTAGAGTCAGAATCTGTCACTTTGAACTATGAATTAATTTGGTTTCCTAAGGAAATGTTGGGTGAAATTTCTATAGAGTTAATAGTGGGGGATTTAAAAACCAGCCTACATTTGCCTCAAATTCAGCCAAAATAGTTTCACCTTCTAACTTGTGATACTATGTACAAAATTCCACGGACAAAAATGCCAAAGGAACAAAAATGTGTTCATTAAATAATTTGATAGAGCTACCTTTTTTAACCGTTCTCCCTCTTTATTGCCTAGCTATTTATTCACACCCAACAACAGCATAGAAGTTGAAAAAATAGAATATTGTAATAATGTTGACTTTGTTGTAGTGAGATGGTATGATTGCTTCAGATTCTGAGACAATATCCTGCCTATACCTTGTAGCTCTATTTAATTTATATATATAATATATATGTTAAACATGTGTGTATAAATCACACACAGGAACATGGAGTGCATGGTGTCCTGGGACATGAGGAAAAGGACAGAAATAAGAATGTCACCCCAATATCTGCTTTAAAAATACAAGGGATAAAATAATCCAAAAATCTGTTCATGATAACCAGGAATAGAACTCATTAAATTTTGTTGGTTTATTCTATACAAACACCATGAGCTAAAAATACATCATTTTAAAAATATGTGCCACAGGATTCAAACCTATGCTTGTACACCAGTGCTCACAGAGCATTAGTCACCAGAGCCAAAGGGTGGCAACAGCCCAAGGGTCCATCAACACAGGAATCAATTTTTTAAATGTGGTATACAATACAACGGAACATTATTTAGCCAAAAAAGAGAAAGAGGTTCTGATATGTGCTACAAGATAGAAAACCTGGAAAACATTTTGCTAAATGAATTAAGACAGATAAAAAAAGGACAAATATTATATGATGTCACTTATCTCAATAGGAAAATTCATAGAGATGGAAAGTATAATAGAGTTTACTGGGGTCTGGGCTGGGGAAAGGGGAATAGGGAATTGTTTCAGGCATTCAGAGTCTCTATGTAGGAAGATGAAAACAGTGCTGGAAATGGATGATGGTGGTGGTTGTGCAACATTGTGAATGTAGTTGATGCCACTTCATTATACACTTTAAAATTATTTAAATGGTTTTAAAAATACCTCTGCTAAATTCTGACTGATATTTCCAAGGTGAGAAAAGATCATATTCCAGTTTAAATTATCTCAGAAGACATCCTTTGCTTGACAAAATAATTTCTCACATTTTCTACTTACGATGCAACATACGTATTTTCTAGCTGCCGGGCCACACAGATCACATTATTTGCTCATTCTTTGGACACTCAGGAGTAGACTTGTATGTTTTCAGAAAACTGTCAGTAACACTTCATGCCACTGTGCACTGTTAAGTATTACCTTTGAATCGCATGTTGGCTAGATGGTGTAGGCTGCTCTCTGTCGCAGTTACTGAAGACGCTGTGTAGTCATGGTGTTTTGAGAAGACTGATAGGGAATCTACGTCTGATGAAAGGTAACTTACTCCATGGTTTAACATTTCTTCCAGCTGTTGCCATTTATGATTATCATGTTCACATTAAGAGTATAAACATACAACTGGAGGGGCTCTGGTGACTATGGCCAACAAGCAATCTCACCCCCACAGACTTCCCTCCCCATTGCTTCTCCTCAAGGATTTGTAATAGAAACACACGAAACAGCAGTGTGTGAGGTTCAGGTGTTTTCAATTATTTCTATCATGAAAGCAAAGGTTTCCTAGATCCAAAACATGTTTTAGTTCAAAGGGTGTTCCTTATATTTCAAGAGAGTGTAGTTTCAGGAGCATTTCGTCTGCATATCTGAGTTCATTGATTCTTCATCAGTAAAATATTTTCTCAGGTCTTCTATATACATATATACTCGAGTATAAGCCGAGTTTTTTCGGCACAAAATTTGTGCCAAAAAACCCGAACTCGGCACAAATTTTGTGCCGAAAAAACTCAGCTTATACTCGAGTATATACAGTAATTATTTCCTCCATGGGTGGTTGAAAATATGGTACACTGAAGTAGTGCTTACCTTGATGAAGCATGCTTACTTCAACCATCTCTGCTGGTACAAGTCATTAACTGCTTAAATGTTAATGGTTGGGCAAAGTCTTCAGGGATTATCAAGAAAGATTGTATGTTTGCAGCATTTTATTTTCCTAAGTTTCTATGGATGGAAGTTAGAAGAACAATTTTGAGGGTTCAACAGCCTTAGATGGCAGTGGGCATTATCTCAACGGTGCCAGAAATTTACCACTTCTCTATTGCCCCCTGAAATTATCAGCAGCACCATTTATAAAGACCTCACAGGAATTGTGAGGCTTGTTTCAGTCACAATTGAATGAGCATTGTTAAATAATATTCACTTTAGGGATGAATTAAAATGAAAAAGGAATAAAAATTTTATCTACTTAATATTCCCCAAATAGGTAAACTTTTTAACAACCCCCGACACGTGCCCACACATACTTTATGATTTTGGTGGGAAATAGTAAAATAAATTATGAAAGGATGAACATTGTTCTGATGATAATGGTTTTAATTAATTGCCTATGAGCTTTGAAGAGAAATCTAAACTTTCAGGTCACTGTTAGGACTTAGAATTCTTGCAGGGAGCAAACTCCTGTTGTTCTTAGCCCTTTCTCCAAGTCTAAGTAGTGGTTAACCATCTGAGTAAATTTTAAATTTGTAGTAACAATGCAATTTTACAAGAGACGGTAAAAGTATACAAAGTTTCATTTAACCAGGATGAATAAGTTCTGGAGAGCTATTGTACAGCATGGTAACTGTTAATAATAAAGTATTGTAGACTTGAAACTTGCTAAGAAACAAGATCTTATATGTTCTCACCTCAAAAAATGATAAATATGTGAGGTGATGAATATATTAACTAGCTGAGTTCATCATTTCACAATGTATGCATATCCCAAAATATGTTGTACACTATAAATACATATAATTTTTATTTGTCAATTCTACCTTAATAAAGCTGGGTTGGGGGAGCCAAAATGACTTTGTGCTTAGATAATATGAATGGTTACTACTCAATTAAATGTGCTTATGAAAATATTGACTTGAAATATATCTATATAGGTATGTTCATAATCAAATTCTTTGGAATACATTTAAATACAAACTAGATACAAAAAGAAATTTAGTTTTATTTCTGAAATGTTACTTTCCTAATATGTTACTTTTCTCAGGCTAAAGATAGTTTCTCTGTGTTGAATGTCATGAGATTACCAGCCTGTTGTTTAAATTTTATGACAACACAACAACCTGAAAAAAATCTAAGAATTCTGGAATTATTTGAGAACAGTATTAACTGTTCTAGATAGGTTATGCATTGTGGTCATGAAAAAGGGGGGAAAGATTTTCTAAAGAAGAGTTCCATATGGTTACCATGATACGACATTTGTCTTAATATTGACTGATTGCAAAGCTCAGCCCTAAAACTCTCTCTGCTCTGTATCTGGACAGCACATTGTATTTTATAGCCGTTGATGAATAATTTGAGTTCAGATAGAAGGAGAAATATAACTGTGGGCATAACTGCCCACAGATGTTCTTCAGCTTCATGTCCGATGCTTCCCACTATGCTGAAAACAGTCCTGGGGATGACAAGGTGGGCAGGGATAGTTTGGGGTGGGGAAGGAACCCACCTCCATGATGGCTCATCACATGGTGGGCAAATTGGTCCTGATAGCTTGTCCACATCCACGTTGTCCTCTCCACAAGGCAGCCGAGGTTCCAAGAGTGAGTGTCCCGAGGAACAAGAAATGGAAGGTGCTGATTTCTTAGGGTCTGGATGCGGAAACTGAGAGGGTCCCTCTGCCGTGTCCTATTAGTCGAGCAGTTGCTGACCCTCAGTTCTAGGAGATGGGACACAGGCCTCACCCCTCAACACAAAGCTTGTCAAAAAATTTTGAACCATTTTAAAACAACCATTATGTACAAATCACCAAGCAGATACACACTATTTTTGACCTTGATCTTGTCTTTTTAAATTCGTCTGAGAATGTCTTTTCCAATCTTGAAAAAATAAAATATATCCCCAAGTTTACTTGATGGACTCATTGAATCCTGATGTTTCAAGAATCACAACAAAACAGGCAAGAGACCATGGCCTCTTTACCTGGGTTATATTGGGTTACATTGTAAGTTGAATTGAACAGCCCTGCATGGCAGCTCACACCTGTAATCCTAGCACTCTGGGAGGCCAAGGCAGATGGATCACTTGAGTTCAGGAGATGGAGACTAGCATGAGCAAGGGTGAGACCCCATCACTACTAAAAATAGGTAAGCATTGTGGTGCACGGCTGTAGTCTCAGGTACTGAGGAGGCTGAGGCAAGAGGCTCACTTGAGTCCAAGAGTTTGAGGTTTCTGTGAGCTATGACACCAGGGAACTCTATCCAGGGTGACAGAATAAGACTGTCTAAAAGCAAAAAACAACAGCAAAGGAAAATATGTTCAAAATATTTATTGGTAGCAACATTTGGCTCTTAACAAGTAGAAATTAACTCTTAATTTCTTGTGCCACCTGTCCAGGACCTCCCAACATCTCTTCTTCCTTGAATCCCAAAATTCATCTGGATTAGTATAGATAGACTGTGAAGGGGTTGTAGTTGTCTGTTCAGTTTTTATTTTGCAAGCTTATTTTTCCAGGTTATGCATTTTAATTACTAGATATTTTGAGCATCTATTATATGCTAAGCACTAGAATGAAAAACATATTTCATACCTTTATACATGCTTTATACTAATAGGAAACATACTTGGATCCAAATATTTAAAGAATCATAGGAGTATTACAAAATGCTGTGGGCTCTTGGGAGAGTAAGAATTGCAGATAGGTGCCAAGGAGCTGCTTTTAAGAGAGAGGTAAGATGCCTCCGGCCAATGGAGAAGAGGAAGACTGATCTTGACCTACAGCAAATACGTGGAATGCAGTGGGCAGTTTTGAGAAATCGTTTATATTGGTACACTGAGAATATGGGAAAAAAGAAGAGACAAGGAGCTGAGACTAAAAAAAGGTGTATCGAGCCAAATCATGAGCTTTGTGTTCTGGAGCCAAGGGTTTGAACTTGCTCCTGTAAGTTATGGAAGAAAAGTAGCCATTCCAGACTCTCCTTAGGAATCTGACAACATCAGATAGTGAGAGGTGAAGATAGAATTTGTCCCACTATAGCATGGCAGGTGTTTTCCTAAGAAACATCAACTTTTCCAAATTGGCTTCTTATGACTTGCTTTAAAAAGAAACCAACCATTTTTAAGTAAGAAAATACGGAGTAGGGCATCTGCATATGTATAGTTATAAAGCCTAAAAATCGTTAATCAAATACGGTGTTTGATTCCATCTAGCCTTGGCTTCAGGGTAAACGTCTGTGGTTGCTATCAGCATAAGCCTCTTAAAATTCTTATCACCTTTATCATTTACTATTAGAATGAACAAAACATAAAATAGTCAAGCCATCGTTTGTATGACAGGTTCTTTTTTCCTTTGAAATTCAGTGTTAAGATCAGTCTGTACAATGTAACTCGTGTCTCAGGAAGTAAGGAAGGTATCCTATTGAGGGAAAAGATTAGCAATATGAACCTACATTGAAAAATTGGCTTGAATTATAATATTAAGTCTATGCTATCAAGTTTCCTGGTAAAAAACTTGATGGAAGATGGGACGATATTCTAATCTTAAAACTTTTTGGAAAATGTGTTAATAAGATTGACTGATAACGCTTTTCTAAGCTTGTCCTATTAGCTTTGCCAAAATGCAAATCTTCCCCAATTAGCTTACATTACTGTTCAAGATCCCACAATAACTCTTTCTTCCTTATAGTTTGAAATCTAAAGTAAACTCTCAAGCATGTTAAGTCTTTTGTTTGATTTTTGGCCACATTTTTCGTTATATTTATTTCCATAACCACTACTTCAATTAGCACCTTATTTTTATCATATATACATTATCAATTGCTTAAATGTTTCTAGGAACTCCAGCTTGCTGGAGTTACCTTATTCTTTTGCAAATGCTAACAAACAAATGGCCTGTAACCTCCCCCAACCCAGCACCCCACCTCCTGTAGTGAGAAGCCTGTGTCTCCTCCAGTAGCTTTTGAGATTGTTGCTTGTTCAGAGGTTAAGTTTCCTTGCCTGGTCACTAAGGACCTCCTGCTGAATTCCCCACAGTCTATTCTTATCTTGCCTTCTGGACACGCTGTTCTGTACACAGCACATCCCTGTCAGGCTGGCACCACCCTTCAACATCTCTGTTGGGAGCCGTTTGGCCATCACTATCTCTGGAAATTTCTCCAAGACTTTCTCCTCCTAAAGGCATGTTGTTCCATCAGCCTTCCTTCCTAGTCTTACTTCCCTAGCTTCATCGTCCTGTCCTAGCTCCACTCTTTCCACACCACCACTGGAGACTTGCCTGTTTCCTCTTACACAAAGTTTCTCTTTCTAGCTTTTTTGGTTAAAGGAACAGAAATTTCAGGTATAATGTCTTCTGCACACTGCATTATATCCATTGCCCATTCTCTAAAATAGCATTTGATCTTATCCGTGTAAAATATTTGAATGTTATTTGGACATGTTTCCTAATAGTTTCATTTTTATTGTATAGAAAGAGGAGGAAAAACAGTAATTGAGCATGTAATGAGTCCCTGAACTAGATACTGTAACCAGTTTTCATTGTACCCTCGGGCAGCCTTGGGGCCCCGTCTGCAGCTGCTCTATTGACATCTGGGAAGTGGCCAGAGGTTCACCTCCATCCGATGTCTCCTCTAGTTCACTTTCACAAAGGCAGGCCACTGTGCCTTTGGGTACCCTGGAATAAGGTCATTCAAAGAGCAGTCCCTACAGCAGTTGCACTACATTACCTGGGAGCTTGTTACAAGTCCATCATCGTAGAAAACTCCCAGAAGACCTACCGAGTTAGAGCCCCCATTTTAATTCTGTCCCTCGATTAGTGTGCACATCAAATGTAGAGAAGCACTCATCTAGAATCACGAGGTTTGCAGAACCTATGCAAATGCTTGTCAATTAAGGACTGCAGGTTCAACGTTTCTTTTTCCATACCTTAAATGTGTTTCCCATCTAACTTTTTTGAACTGACCAGTTCCACCTAAAAGATGTGTTACTTTTGGTGTTTGGCAACTAAAGAATTTGTATCTTGTTTGGATTTGTAATTGCCAAGCGTTTTAGAAGTGATGTCCTTGAAGGAGGTAGTATGCACCTCACTTAATTAGGGTAGTTTTCTTAAGGGAAGTTAACCCTCTTGGTATTTGCCAAGTGGCATTTTTGCTAGTTCTTTTGCAACTAGCAAAAGATAGATATCTGTCATTATCCAAGGCTTCTTTGCCAGCTGTTAAGTTTATTTGCTTACTTATTTCTTGTTAACTTTTAAAAAAGGAGAGATTAAAAGTAAGGGATAGTGTTACAGAAAAATGCATTACACATTATAAGTTTATCTAAAATTGTCAAATGCAGAACAAATTTGGGGTGAGGGAGCAGGAAACTGAAAAGGATATTTGCTGAACAGGTTATTATTGAAACTCAAACACATTCAAAAGAAACTAAACTTTCTGGTTTCCTTTTAGGATTTTATCAGTTACATTTTCACAGTCTTTCTTTGGTATCAAAATAAATCTTTCTATAAATTATTTCAATGAAACCAACAAATTTATAGCCACATCATAAAGACGTTGGAAGCTGTACAAAGAAACATAGTTGAAGTCAGTACTTAAAATCCTTATATCCTGACTCCTCCTCCTCCTTTTCATTTTTCAGTAATATCATTGGGGGGTTTTTTGTGAGTTCATCATAAGCGTAGAATCCATTGCTTCATAACTACCTTGGGTAAAATGGTCGTTGAGGAGAATCTCTCGTAAGTTATTTACCCATTCATCTAATTGGGATATTTAAGTTATTTTCCAAATGTTTCTTATTGTAAACAGTGCTTCAAGAACACTCATTTACTCATTACTCATTAATTTACTCACGTAAATTATTTTTTTTCTGTATGAACATTTCTATTTTAAAAGTAAAAGAGAAGGCTGGGCGCAGTGGCTCATGCCTGTAATCCCAGCACTCTGGGAGGTCGAGTTGGGTAGATTGCCTGAGCTCACAGGTTCGAGACCAGACTAAGCAAGAGTGAGATCCCCATCTCTAAAGATAGCTAGGCATTGTGGCAGCACCTATAGTCCCAGCTACTCGGGAGGCTGAGGCAAGAGACTCGCTTGAGCCCAAGAGTTTGAGGTTGCTGTGAGCTGAGCTGTGACGCCACGGCACTCTACCAAGGGTGGCAAAGTGAGACTCTGTCTCAAAAAATAATAAATAAATAAATAAGAATTTAGAAAATTTTAACTTTAATTGAAAACTCTGAACAAAATATGGACATTTTCTTAATACATCTCTTCTATTCTCGCCTCCAATTTTTCTTTTTATTTTCCAGAAGAGAAGCCCCGAAGTAACTATTCAGGTATTTAAGCACACTTGCTCTTTTTCTCATTCATCTGGCAAGTTTGAGGTTAATAGCTTTTGGGTTGAACTTGGCGTATATAGACACAACCATAGGTTTAGTCATCAAGTTTTAAAAGCTCTGGGTCCTCTCAGTCACATGTAGCCCTGCAGACTATTTATATTAGCAAAGAAGTGCTTTAACCCAGGAGCGAAATGGTTAGAATTCTCATTCAGGATGTCTGCGGATTTACTGTGCAAGGAACTTTATTCCGCTTTAGTCATGAGGTATTCGTCTGTAAAGGCCTGTGTCTGCTGTCCTTATCCCCATTGTCCCCTTATATTCTCTGCTGTTTGTCCTTCAGTGTTAAGTGGTCAGACAAATGAGCAAATAAACAGCCTAGAACTAAGGGGAGAAGATGAGTGGATTGTGTGGCAGTAGCTTTACAGAGATCTTGTCACTGCTCTGAAACCTTAACCTAAGATGTTTTCCCAGACTAGATGGGTGATGTGAGGAACACCCTCTGAAGTGTGTGCCATGGCCGGCCAGCATTCTTTTCTTTGGACACAGAATTTCTGAGCCTAAGAATTCTGTTGGCAAATGATCATTAATTTAATTGTGAACAGCTATTTCCTAAGCCTGTGGCTCGTGGGGTGAGGGGCAGGACACCAGCACAGCCAGCCATCTGGGCACCAGGAAGAAGAGAGCAGTTCTGGGAACGTTCTGTGCCTGCTCTGGAGACACAGGGAGGCTTCTCGGGAAGCATTCCCAATGTGATAGACACCGCCTCCCTTCCTCTTTTTCCATTTCAGGGGTAACTCCTTGTTTCTCACCCTTGAATTGTGTTACTTGGGAACATTAGCAAAGGAGCCATCCAAACTTCAACTGATTTTTTTCAAAAGGAAAAGAGATACTCCCCAACCATTGCCAAAAATGGGTCAACAGATAGGTATGGATACTCCGTTCTTGTGGCAATTAGATTTGTGTTCAATCCCAGGCTTTCATTTTTTTTTTTTCTCCTGAAAGTAGATTGACTACTTTACGATTAACTATTTCTGACAATTCTAGAAATACAGATACCGGGAAACGTAAAGTTAAAGCAGATGGAGACTGCAAAGCTAAGGTGGTCCTGGGATCAGCAGGAGTGTCACGTTATTGAGTCTCAGTGTGTGAATCTTCCGTTGATTCTAATCTAACTCAGCCAGTTAATCACTTTGCCTCACAACTGTCAGATGTGTATGAGGACAACAGTTTCATAGCCTGACGTTTAAACTGGAGTACGAGGAAGCGCTTCTTCATTTGTTGCCTCCATTTCATTCTCATATTTATTCTGAACTGTCTTCCAAATTATTTCTCTTCTATCTAATCGTGCACAATAGCTATTTTCCATGACCACAAGGGAAAATACTGAAAAGACTTGGGTTTTAAAACAACACTATTGCTTTGCTGAGAGTTTTTAAGTATTACAGAAACCCAGAAAAATTTATTTTTAATTATCTTTTTTTTTTTATTTATTGTCACACATGGTGACCCTCCACCCCCTCACTCCTTCCCTCTCTCCACTCTCCCATTCCCCTAACCCCCACCATGTACTGGCATCACAATTATCTTTTATATATACATTTTATATATATATATATATATATATGTGTGTGTGTGTGTGTGTGTGTATATATATATATATATATATATATATATATATGAATGAAGAGACATTTAGGGACCCTAAATGTGCACCCCCTGGCTTACCTAAGTAAACTGGGCAGTTAAATTTTGATTTGAAAGAAGTCTTAAAAAATGCAACCACTCAAGAATCTCCTTTTCCTGTTGCAGCTGCCACAGGAGATGCCCCCTTTAGGGACTTAAAGGGTTTCTATTGGAATTTAGCTTATTGTCTCTCCAGGCACAATTTAGTAGTGATAAGTTTGAGATTTTATAGAGCCTCCTCGATTTCAAATCCCTGTTCTATTATCTTTAATCATCAAATATTCTTCAAGTAATTGCAGCATGAGTACCCAAACTCTTGTGCCCAGACTGCACAGAAATCTGGAAGTGACTTAAAAATGTCAGACCACATGTCTCAATTTTAGTTAAATATGGTTGTTGAACACATGATCTAGAAAAGTAATATGTGAAGCTATTTGCAAGCAATAGATGCAATACGGAGTGACTCACCTGCTGTGTCACAGGGACTGACCTCAGTACTGGGGAGATCTTTAAGCCAAGCCAGGGGCAGGAAACAGAGTAAAGCCCCTACCTTCACAGGGCTTATGTTTTAGCACGGGGAGGCTGACAAAGACAAAATAAGCACTCCGGTGCAGCACGCTAAAGGGTGGTGACATGCTGGGAAGTGAAACAGCAGGGTGACCAGGGATACTGGGGGGGTTTACTGACATTTAAGTGGGATGGACAGGGAGGTGTCTCTGAGAAGGTGATGTGTCAGATGCTGAAGAAGGTGAGGGAACTAGCTCCGGAGACCTGCAGAGAAGAGGCCAGCGGTGGGAATGGCGAGCGCAGAGATTGGGTGGTGGGAGGAGGAGCAGAAGGGAGGAATGACGGAACCCGTGAGCCTGGGAGGGGAAGAGAGGAACACTTGGCAGAGAGGCCAGCTGTGTAGAGCAGGGCTTGTGGAGTAAATTACCTTGATGCCTGAGGATTCTTAAATACCACAAGCGTCAGACCTCTAAGCAGCCAGGTAGATAGCACTACCTGGGAAAGGGGTTTTTAGCCTCTGGTTGGCCCCAGTAGCTCCTCTGTCGGCTTGACTCACTCTGCTGTTACCTATGGATTTCACATCACGTGGGGACTACAGAGACACGTGTCAGAAAATCCAGCAATGCAAGTTAATGCCTAGCGAGATGCAGACTTGGCGCCCACAGGCAGACTGCAGCAGAGAAAACCAAATCAGGCACTGACTTCAGGAGAGTATCTGAGGATGAAGGAGAAGAGGGGCTAGGTTTTCCAAGATCCTTGGTGTTTGGAAAGGGCGGCACAAAGTGGAACAGTTCCGCATTAGCTAAGGCAGGAAAGATCAGGTCGGTTCTGCACACAGAGGACTGAACTTTTTGACAGCAGCCCAGGATCAGAAAGCCTCTCCACATCCTACCCTGGCCGCATTACATGTGCTCCTGGCACCCCTCTGCACCAGGGACTGCTGCTAGACCACGCAACGCCTTTCTGTGAAGTCAAGGAAGGCTCCCCCCTCTTCCAGACACTTGACTTTCATCTGTTGGGAAGTTGTAGAATGCTGCCTTTGTGAGGACAGGATGCTTTCCACCAGAAAGCCGTGATAAAATACAAGTGTGCTGTGGCTACAAGGGAAGTGAGCACACACCCTCAGGTTGAACACTGCACAAACCATACAGCCCAGTGCAGTCGCCATACGCCATACGTGTAGGACGAGGTGTAAGTCTAGACAGGAGCTATTTTTTTCTGATCTGAGGCTGCTCAGAATGACCAGGAAAGACCTCATAACTGTTGTCACTTGTTACATGACAAATTTGTGTTCTTCTATCCCAAGACAGCTTTCCTGAACCTCATCTCCTTTTCTCCTGGCTCTAATCTCATCCCATCTCATCAGTTAACTCTGACGTAACTCTCAACATTTCTTCCTTCCAACTTATTATTCCCTGTCTTCACCACCCTCCCCTCTTCTCTCAAGAGGGCCACACCTGCTGCTTCCCACTGATCTCCACTAAATACTGCTCTGCTAATTCTTTTCCTCTTATTTCTTCACTTTTTCCCTTTGTTACCTTCCTCCCTTGAGGTCAGAGATGCCCTCAGCTCCTTCCTATGTTAAAATAAACTCTCTGTCAGCCTCACTTTCCCTTTAGAATATCTTTATCATCTCACTTTCTTTTCACTGACAAACTTCTAAAAAGAAAAATAATTGAATGTCTCTTCACATGAAAGCTGTGTGTTTCCCTTCAGAAAAACAATTCATATCACCTACAGTCAAGTTCTTCATCTGATTTCAGGGGTTTGTGGAGCCCCTGGAGCCCAGGCATCGGCTCTCCCTGGGGTCTGGGGAGCGGGATGGAGAGACCTGGTATGGTGTGGGTGGCCCTGGGTGTGTCGGGCCGCAGAAGGAGCCGCGCCTCAGCTGCTCCTTAGGTTAGCCTGGAAATCCTGGAAGCTTAAAAAAAAAATCATTTCTCTGAACCAATCCAACAACTTAAATGCTGAGGACTATATTCTATTACTCATGGCTTTAACATCTATATAAATATAGAATCCAAGAAAGGCAGAACTGGGAAAAACCTTAGAAATCATTTCACTTAGAGACCCAGTTCCCCCCCATTCAACCCAAGTATCTGTGCAAACTTGGGTCCGTTTTCAACCTCTTTGTTCTTTGCTTTCCTTATCTGTAAAATGGAGAGAGTAACACACCTACCTCATGGAGCTATAGAAGGGATTAAATGAACTGGAACAGGAAGGTAAAGAACTTGGCCTGCTGTCTGACGCACCTGGCTCAGGACAACACAGCTCTTGCCTTGCTATCGTTATTCCTAATTGAGTCCACTCGCGAACATTTACTATAATAGAACAGCAAGAAGAGAACTCAAGTCCTTGAGGCTTGTTCCAGAAAGGGTCCAAAAACTTGTATTTGCTGTGTAAAACTCATGCATGACAGATGCTTGATAAAACAAGGATTTCTGCCACTCTTGCCTTCCAAACCCTGCAAAAAACAAGTGGATGGTTAGTATTAAATGGGTGCAATTATCGTATGCCTTTGATTTCTCTTTTCAGTAAACAAAGTTATTTTGGGTACAGACATCACAAAAGAAGAACGTGTGCAATTATTTAACCATTTTACATTAACTGGTAAATCTCTTTCCTCATAACTGTGCCTTATGTTAAATATTCAGTGAAGATGTTGGGATTCCGTACTGGGATCTGTGGTTAACCACAAAGCTTAAGTGAGTATCATTATTTGCTGATTGTTCAAATTGTTGTTGGCCTACATGCCCATATTACTCCAGTAATAATGTTAAACTAAAATAATTGTACCATTGTTCATTATTTTTGTTGTTTCTCTAATTATTATTAATGCACCAAATTATTTAAGGAATGAATAGTTATAGACTCCTCTAGTCATTTTAGAGAGAATATTCAGAAATTGTTTTCTGCATTTACATACAGTGAGATCTGTCTTTCAAATAAATTCAAATTTTGAAATTCTTTTGAAATGTTTTGAAAATGTTAGAACACTGTATAACGCTAATAAAGAATTTTTTAAAATCCGGTAAGAGCTATTTAGATTTATTTTCTGCTACTAGTTTTAAAAACCCACTAGATTAAACATAATCTAACTTATTCTCTTCTCTTCTGTTCAAGAAGGACCACAATCAACACCAATTTAGATACTTTTTTTTTTTGAGACAGAGTCTCACTATGTTGCCCTCAATAGAGTGCTTTGGTATCACAGCTCACAGCAACCTCTAGATCTTGAGCTTAAGTGATTCTCTTGCCTCAGTCTCCCAAGTAGCTGGGACTGCAGATGCCTGCCCCAATGCCTGGATATTTTTATTGTTGTTGTTGCAGTTGTTTAGCTGGCCCCGGCTGGGATCGAACCCCCCACCTTCAGTGTATGTGGCTGGCGCCATAACCACTGAGCTACAGGCGCCGAGCCTGGATACTTTTTTGTATTAGTGAACATCTTCAGAGGAGGTTTTATTGTCTTTCTTTGCCTCACTGGCAAAAACAAAATCAGCTTACAAACTGAAACATGTATCTTCATGCTGTTGATAAAAGTAAGGGATTTATTTCCTTCTTTTCTTATATTTTGGAAAAGCATACCACTGAGCACGGTGCTCCTCTGACGTTTGAGTCATGGCGGGGAGGATCCCTCATAACCAGATTCATGCCCTCCGTAGTGGGTAGTGATGAGTGAGTTCTGCCTCTGTCAGTTCCAGAGAGATCTGGCTGCTTAAAAAGAGCCTGGCAACTCCCCCCAGCCTTGCTCACTGTCTTGCCACGTGATCTCTGCACATGACAGCTCTCCTTCACCATGTACCATGAATGGAAGCCGCCTGAGGCCCTCCCCAGAGGCAGATGCTGGTGCCCTGCTTCTTATACAGCCTGCAGAACCACGAGCTAAGCAAACCTCTTGTCTTTATAAATTATCCAGCCTCACCGATTCCTTTATAGCAAAACAAACAGACTAGGACACTACCTCTACCCTAACATCTTTTAACCCCCTCCTCCTTAACACAGCCTCGATTTATAAGGGTGGCCATATTTCCCAGTGAAATTCTGGCCAGGGAGATATAAACCCAAGTACACCTTTCTAGACAGAGGTGGCGTGCCCTTCTTCCTCCCCTCCTGCTCCTGGCTGGTGACATAGACACACTATCAGTTGGATCACGAGCAACGATATTGAATCACAGAGTGAGCGCGGAAGTGAAAGCTACAAGCTTAGGATGACAGTTAAAGATAAAAGCTGCTATCTGTGATAAAGTAGGTAGAATATCCCTAGAATGCATACAAGAAATAGACTTCTATCATGTTTAAACCACTATTATTTTGATTTTTTTTCATATTGCATTTGTAATGTGGAGCTTAACTTGATCCTAACTGATACGTAGAGATAACCAGCAAGTTAGACTACAGAGTGAGAGCAGCAGTGAGTTAACAGTTATTCGTGCTAGCATATGACAGTGTCAAGTTGCACTAACCCATGTCAGTACAAGGGCAAGACCAGAATTAGAACACATTCTTGAGGAAACAACAGTTTTGAATAGATCTTAAGAATACAGTTAACAATATATGATGGAGTGGCTAAGGGAGTTCCTATCATGAAAAAATCACTCAGATGTAAAAAATACATTACAAAATTGTCATCTCAACTAAAGGAGACCCATCTATAAATGTCATTTTTTGATTCTTATTCTCAATCTTCTAATCGTGTTTGTGGATTTCTCCAACTCTTAAAAACGTAGAAGAGAAGACTATGATGAGGACAGCTAATAATAGATATGCTAATAATATTCTATTGTTATAGAAAATATAACAATAACTTACCGCCTGAGAAAATTATTTTACCATTTTCTTCAATAAAGATAACTGGATTCTTTTTATCGTAACATAAAAGATTAAAATTATTTTAAAAGTGTACAGACAAGTTCTTAGCAGCACTGTGTGTAATAGCAAAGAAATAAAAATAACCTAATGGGGTCAGACAACAGACTAGAGAATCAGCGGTATGTTCATATAATGGAATACTATAGAGTAATAAAAATGAATATCCACACACAAATACAGAAGACTAAAACAAAGGCAGGATAGCACAAAGGAAGCGTAGATTTTTAGAAAGTACACACAGTTCAAGTCCATGTGTTGTGTAAATTTCAAAAGCAGGCAAAACTAATTTCTGGGGTTAGTATTTAGAGCAACAGACACCTTCCTGGGAAGAAGTGATTGGGAGAAGGCCAGATTGGGCTTCCAGGGAAGTGGTGATGTTCTCTTTCCTCATCCACGCTCACTTTGTAAAAAGTCACCTAGCTGTTCACCGATGAGTTTGTGTATGTGAGATGTACTTCAACAAGAAGTTTATTTTGATAAAGTCAAATCTAAAAAATAAAAACATCATTTGATTCTGATTTCCCCATCCTCGCTTCCTGAATCCAGTGGAGAGGTTAGAACATTCCCCGTCCGCTCTGGTCTAAATGTGTCCCCCAGAACTCCCGTGTTGGAAACTCAATCCTCAGTGAGATAGAGCTGGGAGTGGGACCTAGTAAGAAATGTTCAGGTCGTGAGGCTCTGCTCTTAGGAATAGATTAACGCCAGCACTAAAAGGGCTTTGGGAGCAGGTTTACTCTTTTGCATCTGCGCAATCTTGCACTTCCGTTGTCCACCAGGTGATGATACAGCAAGACCCTGGCCAGATGCCAGAACCTCGATATGGGACTCTCCCTCCTCCAGAACTGTGAGACAGTAGATTTCTGTTCAATATAAATTACCCCATCTCAGGTATTCTGCAATAGCAGCACAGTATGGCCTAAGACACAATCTTAGCCTGAGGCCAGTACAAGGACTTCGAGTGACAAAATGATAACCTCTTCTCTATCTCTGTTTTTCTTGAAGAGTCCCCTATTTTGAGTGACAGTCACCTAGTCCTGACAAGTTTCTTTTGTATCCCTCTCTAACTTCACCTTCAGTATCAAATATAGATGTTGGTTTTTGTTTGTTTGTTTGTTTGGGGTGTCCTCAAATTCTGGGTTTTGGTCCATCCTATTTCTCCATTTCCTATTTTTTCCCATTTGCTCCCATCAGCACACGTGGAGGCTTGACTATTCTTTCATTCCAGACAGATGCGAGAAGACCTGCCCACATACTGGGGGAGGCAGGTGCTGGGTCTAGCACTGCACATCCTCAACGGGACGGATCAATGGCTTATGCATTATCCTAATGGGCTACGACACTTGGAGCTCTCACTTTAGATTAACAAAAAATTAGTCTACGATAACTGTGACTTTTAAAGGTCTTTTATTGTAAATATTCTCTGCACCCTCACCATTCTTTTAATAATTGAGAACAAAGCTCTAAAAACCTCCCTAGCCAAGCTCAGGGGAACTTCTAATCAAAAGGACGTAATCTATTTTATGACGGCATCTCTTGGGAGCCTCTAGAGGCCTGCAGATGGTGCTAGAAAGAACAGACCAGCAGTATCACAGCTGCACCATTCCTCTCTTCAGGAAACAGAGCACTTTGACCTACTTTTCTCCAGGGAATGCTGAAATCACATAATTTCCTCTGCTGATAAAATAAATGACAAGGCAAAGGGTGTAGGTGATAGTGGTTGATACTATGATGTAGAGAGTGGTTCACAAACGTTTTTGACCTTGGACTCCTTTATGCAATTAGGTAGAAGGGACTGGTCTGGTTGAGGGAGAGGCAGGCAAGGAGCCTTACTATCTGAGCTTCTCCCCTCCCTGTCAGCAGCTTCTAAATGGGTTCTGCTGGGTCACTGGGCAGCACTGCCCTGAATCTTTGTCATCAAAGTTCACAGGCCACAGAAAGAGCAATTCCCAAATCTAACTTTGTGATGGACGTCAGACTGGACGCATAATAATCACTGGGCGAGTTGGTTGTCATTGGGATTGCCAGTCTTGATTGAATCCAGTGGTGGATCCTAGGAATCTGGATATTTAATAAGACTTTCAGGAAACTTAATTCTAAGGACAAGCAACTTTGAGAACCATGGCCATGGCATGGACCAAACCTATACCCGTGTTTCTCAAAGTGAGGATCAAGGACCACCTGCATGTCTGGGATGTGCACGTTTGGACTTGGAAAGCTACTCTGAGAAGTGGAGCCTGCAGGCTACTCCGGCTGGTTCGGACAAGGGTTCAGGCCTTCACTGTTGAAAGCAAGCTGCAAGCTATTGAATCTGGAAATATTTCCATGTGGATCAAAATTCACATCCACAGTTTCTCCTGCAGAGTTTCTGAACTTAGGGCAGTACCAACACCCCTCCTAGGAGACTCCCCAGTGACTAAGTTCCATTTGCTTACTCTCTGCTCTCCTCCTCCCCCGTCCAAGACTTTTATTGAGGCTTAGATTTAGAAAAATTGGCTCACACTGATTCATGTTCTTCCAAATCTCTTGTCTTACTCTTGGATCTCTGTCAAAAAGTGAAGCTCTTGTTTCTTTACATCTGCTGCGACCTCCTTTTTCCAAGGCATGAAGGTGGAAAATCTTAGACCAGCGTGTTTCAACCTTTTTTATCTCACAGTACACTTGAACCCATCGTTAAACTTCTGCAGCACACTTAAATTATGTTGATCAAAAAAAACTTTTTAAAGAATACACTTACTGTGCTTTGAACTTCTTTTATAAATAATTTAATTAATGGTGTTTAAATTTTTTCATGGCACTCCCAAGTTCCTCTCATGGCACACCAGTTGAAAAATTACTGTCTCAAATGCTGGCGGTGAGAAGAGAGAATGGAGGTACAAGTAAATTCAGAACAGATCCACACTGGGGCTGATAATGTTTATTGCTTGAGCTGGGTGTTGGTCACACTGGTGTGTCCAGTTTATAAAAACACACTTAGTATACTTGTGCGTGTGATTTTTCTGTCTCTATATACTATACTTCCACAAAATTTACAATAAAAATTGGTTAGTATCCCAAAATATTACTGTGGCCATAATCAATCAGTTGATAAGAGAAACAAAAACAAAGATAAAGTTTGAATAAAAATTGTTAATGGAAATTTTCTCAGTGTTGTAATTACAAGTGACCTTTATGTTCATTTATCCATTTTAAACTCAAGACATACATCTCTTAAAGTTTCTATTCCAAATGAGGACAATAATTTACCGCAAGAGGAATCCTCCCCCCCTTCTTATCTGATGGTGAACCTCCAGGGGGCTGCTGCAGTAGTGAATTTTGAGCATTATCTTTCATTCTAATTTGGTGTTTGTTGAGGCTAAATTACATAGGAACAATTTTCATCTCTGTACACAGTTGATGGAGCCAAAAGAAAACTTCAAAAAAATTATAAGGAATAGAATGCTTTCAGAGACCCTTGCAAAGTCAGAATTGTGTAAGTATCTATGGAAGTCACTTAATGTCGGCTTGACTGATGCAAACTTAAATTCCAATAAGGCAGCTGCCGAGTGGAAAGTGAAGTGTTTTACCCTTGTCTGCTCTCTCCTGAGGGTCAGCGTCATGCCACGTGCATGCCAATGGATCTCGTGAGGGCATTTCCAAGGCCTGCTGAACGGCAATTGGAAGCAGGCAGGACTGTCCCTCTCAGACCCCGCACTCACCCCATCGCCACCTTTTCTCCCACTCACTCCACCCTATGGCCAACCACATACACCATTTGCGGTCTGTTCTCTTTCCCTTTCTTGCCCTCCTCTGAATGGCATTCAATTTGAATTTTTCAACAAACACACACAAAGAGCTACTCTGTGGGATTAGCGGGATCCCTGAAGACAGTTTGACATGGTTTCTGTGTCCTTTTTTTTAACCAGGACTTTTGAAAATGGAGGGTTTTCCAGACAGGTGGTAGCACAGGTACTTCTGGGCAAAGACAGGCCGTCTCTGACTCATCTCTGCTTGTACTGAGAGGTATGTTACTTCAGAAAGCTTTCTCCATCCCTCTCTCCTTTGCTGTTATCAGTTCCCCTTGATGCCAGGGAGCCAAGGTTTGGGGAAATCTTCTGGAGTCTCCTTTGCTGCCATGCTCAGTAAGGTGGCCTCTGGGGCAGTGGCTTCACAGTGAGGTGAGGGAGTAAGGATTGTGCCCTGCAGGCTCTCCCCACCACCACATATCCAGACCCCTGTGATAACAAGCAAGTGCATTTTCAAAGGCTCCGGGTGCCCTCGCCTGCCACCTCCTGAGCTGCAGCCCAGTGCTGAGCACGTGGCACTGTGGTTGAACATGCTCCTACCATAAGCCACATTCACATGGCCCTTCAGTGTAGTGAGTCCTGTCTGCTGCTGGCAGCACCTCAGTGTCCTCACCTGTAAAATGGGGAGAACAACAGTTCCTGTCATACAGCATTATTATTAAGATTAACTAAGTTAAAACAGGTAAAGCACTCAGCACAGAGCCTTGCAAATAGTACTAGATGCATGTTAGCTGCGTAAGTGCTCAGACTCATTCTTATCACAGTTGTCTGCGTGACAGAACTCCCCGCCTCACACTTTATTAGTATTTGTATTAAGGCCCCTCAAAGGCTATTCACTGAGTGGCATGCTACCATTTATAAGTGCTCGCTGATGCACTGGCATCCTCGTGGCCATCTACTGAGGGAGGTGCTCCTGCCCTCCCCATTTTACAGGTGAGGAAACTGAGGCACAGGGAGGTTATCTAAATGCCAAGGTTACACAGCTACTAGTGACCGGACTGGGATTCAAATACAGTCGGCTCCACCCTCCGCATCTAGCTACTGTGCCATCCCGGGTACTACCTGCCTACTGTGTGCCTTGGGCCGGGAGACACAGCACAACTGTGTGGCCTGAGAGATGGTCTAGCCGTGACAGGTGCTGAGCCGAGTGTGCCCTCCAACCAATGGCCTAGAGATGGGATGTTTAAGGTTTAGAGCGATTTTAAAGTTTCAAGTATTTTTAACATTTATTCTCTGTAAACACTTCCTGTGAGTAGTCAGGAATAGAATAATAATTCAGCTTTTTAGTAGCTAACATTTCTAACGATTAATGTGCCCTAGGAATTGGGCTAAGTGGCTTAACCCGTTCTGTCACTTCGTTCTGTCAAGAACGCCAATGAGCTAGGTTCTGTGACTCTCCCCATTTTACAGATGGGGCTCAGGTTAAGTAACTGCCAGAAGGCACACCGCCAGGGACAGCACCCGCCTCGGAGGGCTTTATGGGCATCAAATGAGATAAAACATGTAAGGTGGTGCTCAGCGTGGAGCCTGGTGGATCATTCGTGTTGTTCCTGAACTGTTCCATGGTAGAATTTTCTACCTCTACTGTTCAATTAGTAGAATTTTCTGCCTCGCTTTCTCAGGAAAGACCATTCTACTCAATGTAACAAGATCTTTGCCTGATAAAACAACTACACCTGTTGTGAACTACCAGGAAGATTTTAAATTCAGCTGCCTATGAAAAAATCCCAAATTCATCCAAAATTCGCCTTTTAACTGAAATGAACTTATTTAATAAATGTGTCTCCAGCTAGGAATTTTCTGATGGAATAAGCTATAGACAGAAACCACATCATATATTTATTTTTTAATTTATATTATTATTTAAATGTCTGGTAGAAATTATATTTTACATTCCTAAATATGTAGGTTCTAACAAAACAGATGCTTTCCTGATTCTCCTTTCTTTTCTCTCTCTCTTTTCACCCACGGACTCTGTCTCCGTGCTCTCCACCCTGACCGTGGCTCCCAGGTCTGTTTTGGGATGTGACAGTGGATTCCAACATCCTCGGTAGGATCCTTGATCAAAGAGGTTATTAAAGACAGGGGAACTTTCCTCCTGACCTCTGACAGCATAATGTGGATGAATAATGGGGTTTAAAGACTCCTCCCCTGTGAGGGTGAGGATGGAGGGAAGGAGAGAGTGAAGAACGTGGACATCACGTCATCCTCCCCAGGACGTGGACAGCCACAGCGGGAGGAGCTGGGCTTCGCTATTCCCCCTCCCGGTTTCCATGGGAACCTGTCTTTAAACTCCCAGACTTTTCAAAGGATTAGCAAGCACGCGTTCCAGTGCCTTCTTTTCCCCTATCCTTTCCTCCCCTTCACACCCTTTAACCTAAACTTTTCCTGCATTGCGGTGAATCTGGGGGCAAACTGTGACATTTCCCTGCTAGAACTGAAAGGTGGGGAGGAAGTGGGAGACGCAGGTGGGCTCTCCCTCACCCTACACAACCTATGGGTGAGGGAGCGTCCCCACTAGGGTTAGGGAGATGGCCAAGTTTGGACAAATGAGAGCAACAGAAGTTGATCAGTCACGAAGACCCACAGCCCAGGGAGGAGGAGGACGCAGCACCATCCAGGGCCACACAGGGGTTACACGTGGGAACGGAGTGCGTGACCAGGACTGTGGAAAGCAGGCTTTATAGTGTCAAGAGGGTAGGGGTGCACACGTTCCCACAGAAGGATGCACTGGCTTGTTGGAATAATTTCTGGGCCTGGCAGGAAACTGAAATCTGCTACTCAGGGATAAGCAGGAACTGCACCTGGTCCTTGGGGTCAGGCCACTCAGGGCCCTCCCACTTTCACCAGATGGTAAGGCAGCACGTAATATTAATTTTAGGCCTCACACCACAAAAGGAGGGTACAAAGGGGAGTGTGTGAGCATCAAGTCTTAGCAAACACAACTAGATGAGAAGAACACGTAAAAAAAAACTTGAGAGACGAGTCTCTTATGCAACCCCAGATGTTTCTCTTCAAAGCCAGAAATAGAGTGTGGTGTTCAAGAGCCCTCAGAGAGCAAAGCTCTGCTCTCATGTCTCCAAATACTCAAATATTAGCCTGGGGTTTTTTCTTCCAGAATAACCTATGGACTTTTGTTTGCTTTATGATATGCCTGGATAATTATTTGAGGGAAATCTATTGCTAGGATTAGGTAAGAAAGTACATGAATTATAAAAACCCGATATCAACCCAAGGGTCAACTATTTCACACACTAGGAACTATAGCAAGAGCCCCCATTTTCCCTGAGAATTTACTGTGTGTTTTACCTCACCTTTTCCCATTTCATTGTCATGCCCGACTTACAAGGCACATATTATCCTTGGAAGGAAAAAGGTGATAGGGTCAGACATTTGCTAAGTGACAGGACAAGTATTTTGATCCAAGCCCTCAGAGGCTAAATACTATATACATACATATATATATATATATATATATGGGTTTTTTTGTTTTTTTTTTTTTCTGCTTGGGCTGGGTTTGAACCTGCCACCTGCCATATATGGGGCCGGTGCCCTACTCCTTTGAGCCACAGGCGCCGCCCTAAATACAATATTTTTAAACGTTAATAAGAATAAGTGTCCAGTCTGGCAAATGAAAAATTATACTGTATCTTTAACGTTATAGTAAAGTTACAGAGACCAGTGACTAATTTATTTAGTTATTCAGCAATGATTGTTGACAATAGACTATCTGGTATGTGCTAGGCCAGTGGTTTTCAACCAGTGAGCCGCAGCACACTGGTGTGCCGTGAGAGAATCTTAGGTGTGCCTTGAAAATTCTTAAACATCATGAATTAATTTATTTTTGAAAAAAGTTCAAAAAACAGGAAGTATATTCTTTTTTTATCAACATAATTTTTTTTTTTTTTTTTTTGAGACAGAGTCTCACTTTGTCACCCTCAGTAGTGTGCTGTGATGTCTCAGCTCACAGCAACCTCAAACTCTAGGGCTCAAGCAATTCTCTTGCCTCAGCCTCCCAAGTAGCTGGGACTACAGGTGTCCACCACACTTCTGGCTATATATACCATATATACTCGAGTATAAGCTGAGTTTTTTCTGGCACAAAATTTGTGCCGAAAAACCCAAACTCGGCACAAATTTTGTGCTGAAAAAACTCGGCTTATACTCGATATAGGGTATATATTTTTTGGTTGTAGTTATCATTGTTGTTTGGCAGGTTTGGGCTGGGTTCGAACCTGCCAGCCCTGGTGTATGTGGCCAGCACCCTAGCTGCTGAGCTACAGGCGCCAAGCCTTTTTTATCAACATAATTTAAGTGTGCCAGGGAAGTTTGACTATAGGTTCAAGTGTGCCATGAGATTAAAAAGGTTGAAAAGCACTGTGCTAGACATTGATCCCAGTGACAAGAAATCACTGGCCTTCATAAGGCCTTCATGATTCAGAAAACAGTGTACAAGTATGGACGTCCACTTGTAACCGTGGTGAAGTAACAGGACTGGGTTTACTCTCCCACCTTAGACATCTAAGAAGACAGAAGCAAAATGCATAAAACAGGGGCTGACACTGGGCAACAGACAGTGGAGCACAGGAAATGAGTACTTCCTTCAGAGCGGGGAGGCAGAGGAGGTCAGCCCTGTGGGTGTCCCTGCTCCCTGCCTCATTTCCAGGTCTCTGTGTGGAGAACACCACAAACAAAGCCTGGCAGTCTCTGTGATTTGAGGAGACAGGGCTGAGGATTTGGGGAGGTCAACGCATCCCGAAGTCACAGGGCAGAGCACCAGAAAGCAGAGAGCTGCGTGGAGACAGAGGGGCTGCACAGAAAGAAGTTTCTGGAGGTTTCCTGAGTTCCTTTCAAGTCTTCATACCCAAGACCAAAGAAAGGACCACCTGAGAGAAACAGGCAGGATAATCCCTGGGACTCACACAGGACTGGGAGTGGTCTGTGTTCCCATCAGAGTGGAAAAACCTTGTAACAAGGCCTCAGGTAGAGAATGCGGGAGAGGACTGCCTCCGTACTGGGCCCAAAGGCTGCTCTGGTGGAGCCTACCAGGGCTTAAAAGCAAGTCTCAAGAGGATCAAACTACTTCCAAGAAACTTAACCAAAAATCAGGAGAAAAAGCTCAATATTTAAAGGAATAATAAAATCTCTAATGCACAAAGTAAAATTCACCATGCCTGGCACCTAATCAAAAATTACTAAGTATGCCAAAAGCAAGGAAATACAACTTCTAATGAGGAGTAAAATGAATTATTCCAGAGAAACAGTCCCATAAATGACACACAGAATAGAATTAGTAGACATAGGCACTAAAACAATTACAGTAAATACATTCCATATGCTCAAGAAAGTAGGGAAAAGATTATGCTTAGATGATATTTTAAAAGACCCAAAATAAATCCCTTGATGTATGATGGGGGATGTTTTCATGTCTCATGACCATCCACTTATTCAGAACTCACTAGAAAGGCACACAGGGCTAAAATACAGGATAATCACAGCTATGTTTTATCAAAGCATAGGGTACACAATCAGCCCAGCAAGGGAAAAAGAGACAGTTCTTCCTCCGGGGCTGGAGATGAGGGGGACAGCCACAGAGGATATCCTCCTTCCTTCAAAAAAAAAAAGCAATGTTTCTGTCCAGAGAAGTCTGCTTAAGACTCAAAGTCCAGGGTTTTCACTGGGGCCAGGTCATTTTGCTACTCTCTGCCTGTGTGACAAGCCACAACTACCAAAATCCCAGACTCCCAGGGGCAAAGAAAGTATTCACTGTAAATTATATCATTTGCACATATAATCTAGGTTCAAGTGTCTCTGGTGGACAAATCATCCTTCTCAATGTAGGGAATATTCCAAATCAAAGTTTACAGATGGCAGTCCAGGGCCAGCCCTCAGATGCAGGTCTTTCTAAAGGTAGTAACATCAAGCCTGCTATTAATATATTAACTCTTTCCTTACATGTAGGAAATTAAAAGCAAATTAGATTCTGCCAAAGAAAGGATTAGTGAACAGGAAGACATGGCAATAGAAGTTATCTAAAATGAAAGTAAATTTGCATAATGACCCCCAAGTTTTCACCTGAAAAATGGTGCTATTATGAACGTTAATGGAGAGTATTATTTTCTGCTAAAAAAAAAAAAAAAAAATGAATTAAATTTAAAAAAGGATTATTCTTCTCATTTTACTAATGAGAAAAACAGGCTAAGTATGTCAAGCAGCTTCTCCACAAGAACACAGAGTTGATTTGATAGAACCAAAGATGCAAGCACATGTGTCCATGTCTCCAAATCCTTATGTCTTACGTTGTTCTCTGCCTTTAGATCCATGAGGGACAGGATGAAACAATATATTTTATTTAACAACTATGAAAATAGAGGTTCTAGAATGCATATGGAGTCATTTGCACTGACAGAGTACCACAGCAGTTGGTAGGAAGGTGGCAGACCAAAAATGTGCTTTCAAAGGCTGGAATAGCCTGAACTTCTGCCCTCTTATTTCCCTCCTGCAAAAAAAGAATAAATAAGTAAACCCTATTCTACCTACATTTTCCTTTCATTTTTTTAACTGAAATCTAGGATAACTAAGACAAAGGTAGCAAATATGTAGTTTTTCTTTCAAACAAGAAAATCATTATTCATATATCGTGGCTCTTTTCCCAGGTAGGCTCTGATATAGTCTCAGAATCCTCTGAACATGTTATTCCAGGCAGATATTCCCAGTGACTGAAATTAGAACTCAAAATGAAACCTTTATGCCTTTTTGAACTCAAAAAAAAACCTTTGTTTTTTTTTTTTTTTTTTAGGATATAAAAGTAAAAATTTATTTTACATTAGAGAGGTGAGACAGTTAGGTGAAGAGATGAGAGAGAGAAGTGAGCAGAGACCAGGGAGTGAGTGAAGGGAGGATGGCGGAGGGGAAGGAAGGATCAGCAGGCCAGAGAAAGGAAGGAAGGACGCCAGCCTACCAGCTTCATTATTGAGATTCATCCACGTCTCAGCCTAGTGCCTACTAACCGTGTGAATTTCAACAACTAACTTTCTGTGCCTTAATTTGAGGATATAAGGGTATTGACTTCAGAAGGTTTCCTAAGAATTAAATGAGTTAAAATATATGGCATATTTAGACTCTACCCTGGCACATGGTAAGGACTGTTTGCCTTGGCTAGCATTACCATTATTATTGGTATTAGTAAAGCTATATTGATGAAGTTTTGATAATCGTTTTTGGCAAGAAGTAGAGAGAGAAGGGGATGGGGGTACTGGGCAGCTGAGCAAGAAGAGGAACGAAGGAAAATGGAAGGAATGAGTCCTTTGTGCACTTTTATTTGTATTGGGCCCTGAGGGGGGAGGGATGATGAAAGGTTAGAATACAGAGGAATAAACTAGACCATCTCTCAAAATATTATTTCATCCCTCTAAATCCTGCAACATTTTTGAAAGGAAAAATGGAAATTTATACAAAAACATCCCAAATGTCCAATAACATAGGATTGGGTTAAGTATAATCTCTGACTCTCCCACACAATGAAATGCTGCATGTCCCCATTAAGATGCATGTTTTTGAACACTTAATAGTTTAGGAAATATCTCATAATATGTTAAGTTAAACAATGAAACTTTACATATATAATATGTTAAGGTTTTATAACATACAAACATTAATACTACATGTAAAAAATATTCTACATGTATATGTAGAATAATACATGTTACCAATATATATACACTAATACAAAATGTGTAAAACTATATATGTGAAACATATTCTATTCATAGAAACATAAATAAACATATACTAAAATTTAACATGATTATATTTGAATGATAATTCATATAATTTCATTTTTATACATTCCTTTGTTCATCAAATTTCCAAAGAAGCATATATTACTTTTATTTGAATTTTTTTAAATTACACATTTAGTCTTGGTCAAAATAGCAAATATGTGTTGCATAAAGCCAGGTTTTGTTTTTTTGAGACGAGTCTCACTATTGTCACCTCAGTAGGGTGCTGTGGCATTACAGCTCACAGCAACATCAAACTCTTGGGCTTACGCAATATTCTTGCCTCAGCCTCCCAAGTGACTGGGACCACAGGCTCCTGCCACAACACCCGGCTATTTTTTGTTGCAGTTGTCATTGTTATTTAGCTGGCCTGGACTGGGTTCGAGCCTGCCAGCCTTGATGTATGTGGCTGGCGCTGTAACTACTGTGCTAACAGGCACCAAGCCAAAGCCAATATTTTTTATTTTGTCATAATTGAATGTTAATTGAAAAGGTACAACCCCCTTAGTGGTAATACAATAAAATACAAGAATCGAGGTATTTAAACAAATTGTCATTCATGTAATTCTTATTTCCTAAAAATCATGCTAATTCTTTCTAGTATAATTTAGAGAAAACTTATTTTCCTAATAATTATGTCTAGCCTACATTTTCTTACAGCAAACAAAAAAACAATTTATGCTTCTCAATTTTCAGTGTAAAGGACTACTTATAACATCAGATATCCACATTTCTACTTGAGAGGACTAGGCATGAGGATTACTTGAGCCTAAGGGTTCAAAACTGCAGTGAATTGTGATTAGGCCACTATACTCCAGACTGGGCAGCAGGGCGAGGTATCATCTCTGTCTCTTTTATTTTTTAAAGGCATCATTTGCCAGCCTGCATTGGCATTCCTTACAGTTGATAACATTACATAAGCTTTTAATGAATTAAGGGCAACCATTTGCCTTAAGTGGCCAACTTAAGCCCAGGGGTGACTCCAGGCATTAACATTTCTAGAACCTGGATAGTGCATCCTGTATTTACTCTGGTACCGTAGAAAACCAAGCCTACAGTAAAGTTGACCTGCTGCCACTCAAGCTCCCAGGACAGGAACACTGGCAGCACACCGGGAGGGGAGCAGGGCAGGAGTAAGGCAAGGGCAGGGCGGACCACTTCCCAGCAGCCACTTCCTTGAGAAGACCTCGTCTGGGGCTTGGTCACACAGACCCGAGAAAGCCCTGAGGAACCAGAGAGCCTCTGAAGAGCTGGGCAGGTGAGAGAGGACAGTGGAGGGAGGGTGACGCTCTTTTCTATTTCCTGTCCAAGTGCAGCACAGAGCATTGCCTTCCTTGGACATCCAGGCTGTGCCTGTGTGACCAGCTTCTGGGGAAGCCAGTCCACTGACCCTCAGCATGAACTTCCTCTGAAAGCAGAAATGGAGGCAGCAGCCAGAGCCTTGGTGCGTTAAATGACCAGGTATGGGCGCCTGAGGACGTCCTCACCAGGACAGGCCGAGATGGCAGCTGGTGGCCATGGTCAGGACTCCTCCTTGAGCAGGTAACCAGGGCCTGAGAGGCAAGCGGAGTGAAGTGAGCGGGGTCCGATGCATAGTCAGCACGGAGCACACCCCTGGGCCTGGCCACCAGCCTCAGTCTGCAGTTCTCCAGGTTAGGAAGGAACTACCACTTCTGATGGAGGGTCCCTGGAGACCGCTTTGAATTAAGTCAGCTTTGCCTCCTTGCTCCAGGTGTGACTTGGCACGTTGCCTTCTTCTGGGATTTCTCCAATTTCAGTTTATTAATCTTCAATAAATTTTTATTATATGCCTCTTCAGATATTCAAAGAGTGATATCTTGCCACTGGAACCGAAGAAATAACGCAAAAAGGGAAACTAATGGCTTCTGTTTTAGTCTCTGTCTGCCCATAGCCAATACTTATGTCCTAGCCAACAGATATGTTTTGCAAGCAAGGAGAGAGATGTGAAAGGAAGGGGGCCAGGCTGTATAAGATTCACACTGCACAATTACTGTACAATTTAGTTTTCTTTTTTTTAAATTATTTTTTATTAAATCATAACTTTGTACATTGATGCGTTTATGGGGATTAGGGTACTGTTCAATATACAATGTGAAATGCTTACATTGGACTAAGTAACACATCCATCATAATTATACTCATTTCTTAATAGTTTTGAGATGTACCATTGCATCATATACATTAGGTGAGGTCCCTCCAAATACCTTCCCTCCTCCCATGTCCCCCTTCCCTCCCTTTCCTTGTCCCTTCTACTTTCTGGACTATAATTATGTTTTGCCTTTCATATGAGTGTGTAGGTGGTTATATATTGATTTCATAATAGTATTGAGTATATTGGATACTTTTTTTTTTCCATTATTGAGATACTTTACTAAGAAGAATATATTCCAGCTTCATCCAGGTAACCATAAAAGATGTAAAGTCTCCATCCTTTTTATGGCTGCATAGTATTCCATGGTGTCCCTATACCACTATTTGTTAATCCATTCATGGGTCGATGGGCACTTGGGCTGTTTCCATGTGTTGGCTATTATGAATTGGGCCACAATTAACATTTTCTTAACCACACATCATGAACTTCTCTCCAGGCACATAGGTATAGTTCTAATATTCAGGTGTAGCTTTCGAGTTAATCCTGAGACACT
>CAUYPK010038777.1:0-18119 GCA_963574355.1 Loris lydekkerianus | reverse complement strand
ATACCCAAAACAATTACAATAATTGAGGAATCAGTAGGTTAAATGCTTTTCAATATTTATTGCTAAAGAAAAACTGTAAACTAGCAACAACAACTTTAAAACTTTAAATAAAGTGCAGAAAACTGCCCCCTCAAGCAGACGGCAGAAGACGATTGGAGACTACGTGCATTTGATTAGGTGCGCGTGCACCTAATCAAATAACCTGTATGACCTGAGTATAAGCCGAGTTCGGGTTTTTCGGCACAAATTTTGTGCCAAAAAAACTCGGTTTATACTCGAGTATATACGGTAATTACCACTTTGCTCACTAAGTCTTGAAGGATACCCCCCCAGAAGCTTTACAGATATTATTCCAATTTCTCTCCAAGAATCCTGTGAGATGAAAATTATAATATTTATTTATATATGAAACAAGGATCAGATCCAGTTACCAACATGCCAAAATTCTATAAGTAAGTCACTGAGGTAGGTTCCCTCCCTCTACGTACTCATACATTTCCAAGAGCACCAATGATCTTGTCTGCTAGTCTATATGATAAAAAGCATAACAACAAAAGTGTCTGGCCTTGTACTGCCTTGTATAGCTATAAAATAACAACATTTCTTAAGAATATATAACTTTGGCCCTACATTTTCCAGTAGATTTTTAATATTTTCACATTAGGAGGCTTATAGTAACTCTAAGGAAAAGGAATTTAGCTATGAGAAAGAAATGTACTCTAAGACAATCTTTCCCAAGTCAGTTCCAAGCTGCAGTTCTCTTTTCTTTTTTTTCTTTGAGACAGTCTCACTATGTCACCCTTGGTAGAGTGCTGTGGCATCACAGATCACAGCAGCCTCAAACTCTTCGGCTTAAGCAATTCGCTTGCCTCAGCCTCCCAGGCAGCTGGGACTACAGGTTCCCACCAAAACGCCATGCAGCACCCTTGGTGTTATGTGACTGGCTTCATAACCACTGCACTATGGGTGCTGAGCCCAACCTGAAGTTCTTCCCCCCCTCCCCCCAGAGACAGAGTCTCCCTTTGTCACCCTTGGTAGAGTGCCATCTGTGGCATCACAGCTCACAGCAAATTCTAGCTCTTGGGCTTAGGCAATTCTCTTGCCTCAGCCTCCTGGGTAGCTGGGACTATAGGCACCGGCCACAATTCCCAGCTATTTTTGTTGTTATTGTTGTTGCTGCTGCAGTTTGGCTGAGGCTGGGTTTGAACCCATCACCCTCAGTATGTGGGGCCAGTGCCCTACTCACTGAGCCTCAGGTGCTGCCCCAAGCTGCAGTTATTAACAGTATTATTTTCTGACCCTAACACATCTGGTTTAATGATAGTCATAATGAGTTGGTTCTTCCAGAATGCCAATGTTTATAAGCAGGTAAGTATGACGAATTCTGGGTTTCTGGATTATTAAGCACATTGTGGTTACATGGCCTACTCCACATTCCTCAACATTTTTATTGTTTATAAAAACAGAATTTGATCTGTATCTTTATGACCCCAAAGTTGGTACTGTCTCAATGGAAGAACATTTACCGTATTCGTTTTTAAAATTTCAAATTAAAATGTGAATAAATATTGACATTTGTAGAATTCCATATCTTAAATATGCATATCGTCTTTTGCTATAGTAACAAAAAAAGTTTCCCATTTTCTCACAAAAGTTAGCTTTAATTTAAGGATAAGCCTTTTAAAAAGTCTGTTCAATATTTCACATACCACTGGACTTAAATTTCAACTTCTCCACTGGCAGATGAGCCTGGGAAGGGGCGTGCTTTCATGTTATGTTGAGACAGTTAGAAACGTAATATTTCAAACACAGGTCCAAGAATCTGTACTCAGAAATACCTACTGTAACACTCTTCCCTTTTGTGACAAGGATATGAAAAGATAACCCACGCACACGTGAGTCGTGACATTGGGAGGTCGACTAATGTCCATGCTGACAGGTCAAAACAGTCACCCGTGTGACCTTATTCTCTGATAATCTTCACTTTTCAAGATAAGAAGCATCTCAAGTGTAATTTTTTTTTTTTTTTATGACTTCGTTTGCTGTGACAAATGTCACTGTTTAATATTTAAACTTACATGTGCAAGAAAAGATGGCAAATGTTTGGGTCCATAATCCATAAAAGTAACTTCAAATGCTTGTTCCTGTCTTTCTGACAATTCTGACTTTCACATTGTATATTTCCCTAATAAACTTGTTTAATTTTCCACATGAGCAATTTTTTTTTTTTTTTTTTTTTTTTTTTTTAAAAGTGCTATGAAGTATTTGTTTTATAAAACCTATAAGTTAAAAACAGGACAATTCATTTTACTGTCGGGGACTTTTCTTATATATGTTTTTAAAATCTATTTTTTCTAGGTTCTTCAAATCTAATTTTAGACCACTGGTGAAACAATATCCTTTGTTTCCCTTAAAATAAAAGAAAACTGCTTGGTTTGGATCAAGTGACTGAAAGAATTAAGTACAACATAGGCCATGCTCTTCTTTATTGAAATATCAATTATGGGTTTCAGGGGGTAATTGTATTATAGAGTTGAGTAACAGTAATAGTAGCATTAAAATGTATGGCACTTTACCCTGTGTGACCCTGCGTTATACCCTAGACAGGCACAACTAAAGCAATTCTCAAAGTATTAAAGAAAGTGTTATTACTCTTATTTTACAGATGAGGAAACTAAAGTTTGGAGATACTAAACAATTTGGCCAACAGTTCATAGGTAGTAATTGGTAAAACCTTGACTATTGACCAAATATATCAAATTCAAGTCTTTTAACACTGTGCTCTATTTTGAATCCATTTGATGACTACTGCCTAAAATAGTGGTAAGTTTTCACCTGCTGAAATCACAGTGTCATTTCCAAAACTGAAATACCAATGATTACTCAGGCCTCTGTAGAAATTATGGGTTGTTCACTTCAAATTCCACTCACATCAGCCCCACAGCGATAAAAGGCCACTGGACAATCAAAGCTCAATCAAATTTTCAGTAGAGTTGAATAAACTGTGGCCCTTTAAGAGCTGGAATTCTGTTAATCTGATTGACTCGTAAGGGGGAGGGAGTATAGTTGCCATTGAGAGCAGCATGCATGCACACTGTCTCCAGGAAAACATGCCTATTCTCATAAGAAAACAGATGTTTGCTAAATTATTATGAGTTATTTTGCCATGAAAGATACATCAAGATGTCCTTCAGAGGTTTCTAGATGACATATTTGAGTTTAAGAAATAAGTTAAATTACAGAATTTGGAATATTTTTCTTACATATGTTGATAAAAGGTAGGTAAAGACAATAGCTTCATTTGACATGGTATCTTCCTTATTACCCCAATATTGCAAATGCATAGTTTGCAATACTACCCTGCAAGAGAGTTTTCAAAGTTAAACCAGATACCCAACTTTTACACACCAGTATTTTTTGTTGATTTTTTTCACCCTAATATTTGAAGTTGAAATTAGTAGTAGGCCTTCTGATGAGAAAGTTTTAAATATACCAGTTCACATATGTTCACCTAATTTTGTGTGGCCGATGTTTCAAATTATGTGGATACCCTGTCAAGATTCAGCAAAGCAAAGAAATCCCTGACCACCCTTTGAGCTTCACCTTAGACTAATCCATGCTGAAAAGCCTGCTCTTTGTGTGCATCCATTTCTCTGCTCAGAGACATCAGATATTTGTTCTGTTTGTTCTTTTTCTGTGATATTCACATTCCTTCGAAACCTATGGCACCGTTCCCAAGTCCTCCTCTATCTCATCATCTTTGAAGTTACGCTTTCTTACATGATCCCTTTAAACCATCTCTCTGGTCTATTCACTCTCTTTGCCTGAACGAACTACCTTGCCAGTTGTAGTTTGTTGTACAAGGTAGTTGTAGAACATTCTTTGTTATAGATTATAAAAATGATCACCACATCCACTCTTTCCATAAGGATATGGAATATAATTCCCTGACCTTGACCTGAGGTTGGCATTGGAGTGGCATTGTCTGATTTTCCCTTAGCACACACTAAACAAGCAGACTCTGTAAGAACTCAGCCTTGGGTGTCTGCCTACCCACTGCTCTTATACTCATGTGAACAAACTTTACTGAAGGATGAAAATCCACAGGGAGAGAAGCTTCAGTCACCGCAACTGTATCAGATGAGATCATCACAAACCAGCTTATCCAGAGCGATGTAACCCCTAGAAACTATCACCCCACTGGCCGGTAGTCAACCACAAACATGAATGAACTTTGGAGTAGAGATGAACTTTTCTCATAAGCCTAGGCTAAATGGACAACCCACTGAGTTGTGAAGTAAATAAGTGATTGTTGTCTGAAAAACATGGAGGGTTTTGCTTGTTGTTTTTAAGCAAAAGCTGCTTGACTTATTATTTCCTAATAACTCAAATACTCAAATAGGCATGAGTGTGATAGCAGACTCAATGGCCAGTGAAAGCTCTGGACTGGCTGCCATACACGGTCCCTGTCAGATTGGTTTTGTTTATGGATCTAACAAAGTATGGATGTAACATGAAAGCTGACACAGTCTAAAAGAAAATTGCCTTGACCATGGAAACTTCTCCAAAGAAAAGGCCACAGGCTGGTGTTTAAGACACTAGGAAAAGCTCTCATTAAGACAATCCTTAAGGTCCAAGGGAAATTTTAAGGTTCAAGGGAAAGAGGATAATATCACAACCATTTCATATGAAAGGTGAGATGCCAAAATACTGCTCTTTAGATATCAACTCAAGTTTTGGTGCTTAATTTTGGTTAATTTGATCTGAACTTTAAAAGCTGGTGGACACTTTTGCTGGAAATCAATGCTGCTGACTGCATGCAGCTGAATCAAAGTTCTTCTAAACGTCATTCTATTTTTATTCACTTTTTATGAACAAAAAGTATCTATTGTAAGGACCCACTTGATCATTGCCTTTGGATATAAAAAAATCATTGTATGAGTAAGACGGAAACCTCTCTAGGTATTTTTAATAGAAAAAAAATTATTGGAGCAATGAATTAAAATGATAGGATGGACTGAAGATCAACAAGGTCTGATCACATAACCCAGATTTTAGGAGGAACAGGAGGCCACTGTCATGTCTGCAGCAAGAGGAAAAGGTGGCGTAGAACTGCAAGTCCTGGAAGCTGGGCTCAAGTGACGGGAAGATGTGAGCCCACAGGCGAGGTGCCACACTCAGGGCATAAAACGTTCACCCACTCCCCAAAGCAGAGAGAGCAGGAGAGAGAGGGAGGAAGAGAAAGGCAAACCTCTCTCTGCTTCCTGCCTTCTGACTTCCACCAGTGCCTTCCACAGATGCAGACTTTCACAAGTCGGTGAAAACACAGCTTTCAGAAGAGGGGTGGAAATGGAACAGAGAAAAACCAGGTAATGACAGAAGAAAATAGAAGTATTTAACATACAAAGCACTAGGTAGGTCAAACTGTGCGATTCCAAGGAGACAACCCTTGGGAATATATTTAAATAATAGAGCGAGATTTATCACATAAAAGATCCATTCTTAAGCCTTTCCTTGCTCTTTCACGCAGTGTTTTTTAAATATCCTGATAGATGCTATCAATATCTTTTTAATTTAAAGTTAATATTTAATATACTCACAAAGAATATGGGCTCTTTAAACAGCTTACTTAGGCTGCGACCCCTATTCTAGCAGTTAGTAACTGTATAATCTAAGTTAGTTAATTAAATCACAATTCCTTATGTATAAAAAAAGATAATAAAAATATGTATATCATTTAGTAAAGGTAATAACACAAGGAAACCTCGTCCCATAGCACCTTGCATGGAATAGACCAGCACTAGTTAGTAGCTACATTATTAACTACCGTGTGTTGAATCAGAAGCTACATGCACTATATTTTCAAAGCTTTAATATAACAATTAATACCATGTTTCTAAGACTATTTAGACAAAGGGAAAATTAAGGGTAAACATCTTCTTGACCTATAATATTACCAGAGACTGAACTGTCTTCTCTATTACCAGTATTAGATTCTATCTTCTATATCTTTTACATTTTTAAACTAATACATTAAAAAATTCACTCTGTAAATACTATATTTTCTAACACTCATTGCAATAATAAAACAATGGCATTCTGGGCATTGAGATGAGATCAACATTTACGTCATGATTGTTAATGTTCTTTTCTGCTTGATCATGATGAAAAGCAGCATCTACTGTGACCCAACTCAAAAAGCTGATGGAAAGATGTGATTTAATCAAATGTATCTTCGCAAATGCCTTATCTTTGGATACTGTAGGTAGAATGTTATTCATATATTGTAATACCTTTTGTAAAATAGAAAAATTATATTAGGCTGATTTTGTACTTACCGGCTTTACTGAAAATGTACAGTAAAATCTATGCCGCCCTTGTGCATTTCAGCTAATGCCCAACGGCCTTTACTAAGTTACTTTACAACTGTCCCTTTCTTGGTACAATTAATCATTCCTTCCTCTTCATGTTTCTGTAACTTTTAGTTGAAGGAGCTGGTATAGACAAGATACAACCAAAAAAATGTTTTAGTCTTTCCCTTCAAAACAATCTCTGGTTTTGTTTTTCCTTTTCTCTGAATGAAATATGGGGCCACTATTTTTCAATGTCTTTAAATAATAAATAGTCCCTTTTGTTTATTTTAAAAATTCAGGTGCAGTCTAAATCCTATATAACTCTAATCCACCTTCAAGGCATTGCATTCTCTGTTCTCTTTACTTAAGTTATTCTACTCATATGCAAACAGCTTACTTACTCATATAAACCACGTATCTGCTCAAATTGCACCATCTCAGGGTAGCCTTCTTTAAATTTTTTGCTGTAATTCCATCACATGTCTAACCCCATGTATTGTTTTATTGTCTTCAAGTGTCTGATACACTATAGCTCAGTTTCCTAATTACCCCCAACTCCCACTTTTGAAGGGAAGATTTGTGCCATCCAGTGCGATATCTAACTCACCACTACATTACCAATGGCTTTCACTGCGTCCAGCTCATAGGAAGTGCTCAGTGAAATGAGTGAATGAGTAATGCATGCAGCCACAGAGCACGTAGCAAAGGTCTTGCTGACTTTACAATGCCCTTGTCTTTACAATTCGACTGGAGAAGATACAAATGGGATGGATTTAATTGTTTTGGAGAGCTGCAGTGACTATCTTTACGGATCAGAGAAAATATACTCTCCCTATCCTGATGAAATTTTACAAATATAAAATAACAAGACTGCATTTAAAAACACAAGGAACACACTCTCTAGATGAATTATTTGATTCTGCCTGGAAGATCTTTTCTTTCTTTTAACATGAAGAGATCCAGAGGGAAATCCCTGGCTTCTATGTCTGTTTTTGTCAAACATTCAACAGTAACTGATAATTCTACATCTGTTATTTATTTGACACATTTCCAGAGGGCCATACAAGTAGAAATTTCAGAAAAGCCCTAAACAAATTCCATACTTCTTTGCAATGCCAGGAAAAATTTCTAACTGATATAAATGTTGGCTTTCGTTTCATCATTTACACAATGGCTACTGACACTCGCTCCTACCTAAAACGTGTGAAGTGGCATATGTGATTTAACTGTTATTGTATTTATAAACAACAATTAATTGCACACTAAAATTAGGATGTTTGATCTGGGAAGAGGAAAAAGCCAAAGAAAATTTGCAGCTGGTCAGGAAGTAAATTCAGGGTGGAGGAATGTTTGCAGAAAAGGAACAGAGAAAGATTATAAGGCTTGAAGGAAGACATTTAGATTTTGTTAGTGTGTTTTGAGGCTCTGACAACTGGAATGCAAAATACATAACATATCTCTTAAGCTTATATAACTAAATGAAAAGATTTTCAGAAATTAATGGATCTGCATTTGACTTGGATTTTTAAAGCTATTTAAATAATTTGTTTCATCAGTAATATGCATAATGAAACACAGGGGTTAGGTATAAAACTGAAAACATCAGATCCTTAAGACAAAGAGAAGGTACCCATGCCTTTCTCAACGTGCTGTTCCCATTGTTTTGAGGATAAACTATTTTCTGAATAAAAACTAGATATGTGAAAATTGCTTTAAACAAAATTATTCACTACTGACTTTACTCCACAATAGTCCAGGCAATATTCCAAGTATCATCACTCCATATTCATGTAAGGGGGGGGGGGGGCAGCAAGAAGCACAAGTTCATCTGACAGGGCATTCGCTAGCCTTTTGAGGGAATTTAGTCCATGCCTGTGACCATAATTTATTTTAATGGAATCCCCCAAACAAAAAATAGCCCTTCAAATGTAATTTTTAGATAAAAGCAAAATCATTTATCTTGCAATTTCATGACGTGGAAACATCTGTGACAAAACACTAGGGAGCCCCTCTGTAAGAGATCAAAGTAACTGCTGAGCACAGGGGCCAACTCAAGCCAAGTAGGACAAATCATCTGGGTGCCTCCAAAACACCTCCCCATTCTCACATGATTGACTGAGGGCCTGCTTAATGAGTGAATGAATGGCCGAGGCCTCTAACAGTGATGCCAGTAAGACCAGTGGTATAAGTCTGCAAAGGAGATTGTTAGATGATTTTTTTCTTAAAGCGGTTTAAAAGGTTGGCAGTGATTCAAAATGTAAAAATTATGGGAAGTACAAACCAGCTAAACATCTGCTGAAATTTTCATTCAATTAAAAGCAGAGCATCTCATAAAACCTCGACTTGGCTTCCTTAAAATGTCATGGCTCAGAGGTAGAGGGGGACTTCTGCTCTGGATATGATTATGATCCATGAAGAATTAAGAAAAAAAAAAAAAGAAAATCAACATTCAATGATCTATATAGACTAGGCATAGTGCTAAACAAAAAAAAAAGGTTCATGAGAAATCCAAGATCCAGATCAGACTGAAAAAGGATATGTACAATCATCAGAAAGATGGAAAAAAATAAACTAAGGAAATGTACTTTAAATATCTTCTATAAAAAGGTCTGAAGCCCAGCACAAGCTGAGAAGTGTGTACATGTTTTAGTTACTAATATTGTAAAGACAGAACTTAAGTGAGAGCTAATAATAACACTCCATTATCTATTCTGCTTTCAGCCTCTCAACCCAGGATGGTACAGTTGAGTTACTATCAGTCACACACGATCCCGGAATTCAGAGTCTTGTTTTCTGACTCCACATCCAATTATTCTGATAATCAAAAAAATTAAACTACATTAATATAGTACTTAAAAAACTCTGAGAATAATGCTTATTACATGAGAAAATATTAGATAAATATACCCTGTTTTGAAAATTATATGACAAGTGATTTAAACCATTAATTTTATGTTAAACACACTTGGTAATAGAATGCAAAACTCACATAGAGTATTATAAATACAGTAGAACCTCCCTACACTGACCACTTCCTTAAATTGACCTAATTTTCATAGACAAGACATGTACTACATGTATAGTAGGCCTAGTTCCTTATGACAAACGTCGCTGTGTGTTAACCGCTTTGTTACAGTGCCTTGCGTGGTCAGCTTACAGAGGTTCTGCTGGTTATTGATGCTTCAAATACAGTAAGTCTGGAAGATCGATTTTTGGTAAACCCTCATCAGGAATTATTCACTCCACCATTCTGCAGATACTTTTCAGTTAAAAAAAATACTAAAGAATCACTGGCATTAGGATAGGTATTTTTGTATGTAGGATGATGATCACTTGCTGGGACGCTGTGGGAAAAGACTGGCCTAGGATATAATTCTGAGTTTAGATTGACAATGAACCAAAATATTTTATAAGCTGATTTTATTAGTTGATCTTTTAACAGAAACCTAGACAGAAATGGAAACTCTCGAACAATTCTGACACGATTAATTGTCTTACGAATGTATGTGATGGCAAAAGTTCATGCCATTACAGGTGACCAGGCTAAATGAATTTGATGATTATGCGAGATTCTAATCCTATTTCCTCAAGGGAAGTATAGAATTTTCAAAAACTAGAACAGGTCACCTGTTTCTGACCTGGTTATACTGAAAAGTCCGGATCACTTTTTTCATGGAGCTGGTTCCTTCCCTTTCCCCAAACACACTGCTGCTTAGTTATTCTGAAGCTAATATTTGGTTGAAATGACTGCCCTCAAGGCATCCATTTATCCTTCCAATGATATAGAAGCTCTTTATTTTAAACATACTATTTCCATGTACTACCTGGCACACAAACACAGAAACTCTGAGGCTTTCCCTTCCACTCTTGCATTACTTGTCTCTACTGATCAGCATCTATATGATCAGTATTTCACTTTTTCTTCATTACTTATTAGAATTCATTATTTGCCATCTTTTCTTCCATGTCTCCAATTTCAAGTAAAATTACTTTGGAGGCATATTTCCAAGCTAACGGTGCATACCTTGTTCTCGGGGCTCCAGTGGAATCTTGTAAATATAAAATAGAGAGTATAGCCTGTGTACTCTCTGCGCTGTCTTTGGACAGAGGTCAAGGTATCCTACATAGAGCTCAGTTGTTTGGGGAGCCAGGAGCTTGTCTTGCCAGCAATCTCAGGAGCATAGTGAGTTACTGAATTGTGGTTTCTCAATTCCATTTCTCAAGGAACACTATTGGCGGCCAGACACGACACCCTTAGACATGGGCAAAAGATTGCTTTTAAATAACGATACCTTTTAAACAATCTATTAAACATAAGAATAACCCAATTTTCCATCTAATTAAACTCCCTATGAAACATAGTTTAAGTATGCCTGGAAAACAAAATAGAGCTACTTTGAGAAAAACCTTAACATAAAAATATTAGGAACATAATAAAGATATCTTAAGAATGATAGCAGTGAAGACATTTAAATGACAGTATATGTTATGATATATCTTATTTATCTAAACATTATCTATCCCACCAGGGAAAAAGTACATTAAAATCAATTGTAGACATTTATTTTTGTGCACCTATGTCAACTTACACCTTTAAAAATTTACATTCTGACTACAGACTCTATACCTGTCTGATGATTTCAATAAAACTTTGATAGTCATAAATATTGAATAGATTATCATACAATATATAAAGCATTCATGAAAAATTACTTGTGCAACATCATAGAATAGATTCTCCATTTCCACTGAATCATTATAGATAATGGGTGATGCATTCAAAAGGCAGCTGAATTCTATGCTAGTAGCTAATTTTAAAAAGTAAAAGTATGTCGCACCATCTAATATTTCCACAAGGAACTAGTTCTATTTAAAAGAGAAATAGCAAGCTAGTCTTCCTTTCTTTCATTACCATAAGCATCAGAATGCAAGTGCTATAATTTTCTAATAGCATATTCTTTTTCTTTTTTTTTAAGAGAATTTCAGTTGGAATCTCTTGTACTCCTTTCTCCTACCAAGTATTCACCATGATCAACCTTCCCTGTCCACAGGGAAGTGGACACAGCACAGTCCCTGTGCTGGACAGGAACTGTTATCTAGATGTAAACAGCCTTCCCTAAATTGAATTGATGCTTGAGTAAGTACAGGGAAGAAAAGTATGCCTGAAAAAAATCTCAACTACATATATTCAGATATATAGAGAATGACTTTTATTTCTGTTTTTAAAAATTATGTCATCTTTAATTATTAAAGTGTAAAATCCTACACCCACAAATGTAATTCTAAAAATAACAGTGCCACATTTTGAACATTCACAGCACCTAGTAAGAGGCTTTCTATTTTAATTATTTTTTATTTCAGATTAATTAGAGGCTTTTATCCATTATCTAATTTAATTCTTTGACAAAACCATCAGGCAGACATTATTATTCCCAGAACTATAGTAATTAAATCGCTGTAGTAGGGTCAAGTAAAAAATTTAAGGATCATGATTTGGATTCAGCCTGCCTTTTTACATGTTCATGTTCTTTTTATTGAACTGTGGAATTTATGGTGTGTTTTTACTTTTAAATTCTTTAAGTACAAGCTATTCAATCTATTTTCATAGGCAAGAATCAAGAGTCATTATTATACAGCAAAAGCAATCTGATCTATAAATTATGCAAAGGAGAAAAATCTCCTAGAAGGATATGTTGAATGTTTCTCTAATATTGTGAATAGTAATGCATCAAGGAAAAAAAATCCATCCATTTTTCAGGCTGTTTTAACAATATTGAAGCCAATTATCAAAGAAAGCATGTGCTTTCTTAATGAATAATATTTTCAGGAAAAAACAAAACAGTGGAATACCCAATATTACTATAAAATGAAAATAATGTGATCACCAAAAACTGCCTAGACATCAAAAGCTAAAAATAACGACATATTCCTTATAAATTGCATTTTCTTATTTAATAAACATTTTTATCTTTGCTACTTTTTTTTCTAACAACACATTTATGTACATTTGGTAACCAATGCCCATTTGGAAACCATTTTATATTGCTTAAGTAAATAAAGACTCCCAAATTTTCTAGTGGAGCATAATAATTTAGCCCATAAGAAGTCATAAAACATATGTCTGCTCCAATACTACCTTGAGGCATATGTTGTTGGCTTTATATATTTACAATATAGCAATTTTAGTATTTATGTTTATTTTCCAATATGCAATTAGTAGTCTATGTGGAAACAAGCAATTTTGAATATAAGTTGTTTTGGAACATCCTGTTGGCAGACATGTAATTTGTGATTGCTACTTATATACAACAGATTATTACATTTTAAAATAATAAAATATGAGAAAATATGCCAAAGACCACTGTCAACCACAACTCTATAGTTTCTGCATGGGAGTGATTTATTTCTGACTTTTCAGAATGTTATGGAAGAAAATTACATGGCAATCGCTTTGTGTTTAATACACAGGCCACCAACTTTATCCAGCCACTCGCGGGGAGAAGAGAAGTTCATAAATATCCATGTCTGCCTACAAAAATGACACACATGTAGCATTATACCGACAAGAAATAGTACAGTTAACATTGACTCATCTTGTTCACTTGCCCATTATCATCACGTGTCCAATATATTGGTACATTACCTGCTGCTTAAGTGTTGATAGTCAGGAAATGATGCTGCAGTCTTAGCGTTCTTAACTAAAAATAAGGTGTAATAATACCTATTCTCATATGGTTATTGTGAGGATGCTGAAGTAAAAATATAAATAAAAATAATTAAAGACTATATAGAAGTCTATGATAGAGATAACTAGTGATTCGTGTTACTAGATACCCCCAGGGGCGAGCCGGGAAGTCTGGGGAGTGTAAGTTCACAGAAGAGATGAAATTGAGCTCACTCTTGAGAGATGAGAGACAGTTACCAGCAACTCTCATCTGGGGGCCACCAGAACAACGTCAACCAAAGTTCATCTTGTAGAGAGACATGGAGGAAGGGCATTCCACATAGATGAATGCAATTTGCAAAGACACTGACTTGGGAATGTACCTGTTCCCTGAATGAACTGTCCTCACGCCAGGTGTTTGTGCATACAGTTCCTTCTGATGTGAATGCCTTTCTCCACTTGTATTTGGCTAGCAGGCTTCAATTCATTCTTTAAGTCAGATCCTCTCAGGGAAGACGTCCATGTCTACTAAGCCCAACCTCCCCAACTTAGGCACCTATTTCTATGATCACTTGGTAGTTTAACTATATACGTGGTACATGCACATCCACTATTCTGACCAGACCTTCTCTACCCTGTAGAAGTCCATGATGTAAGACACTGGGTTTTCACTTTGTTTATGGAGCCGGTCGTGGAGGAAACCCACAGCAAGTTTATTTAAGTGGGAGATGGAAACGTGTGCCCGGGCCAGGAAGAAGAATGTCCTGAAGGGGACTGAGGAGAGAGGAACTGAAAACCAGATCACAGAAGACCATAAAGTTGGACAAAGAACTTCAACTTGGAATCCAACTTGGATTCTAGTTTTTTGATGGGTAAGGGACAATCAAGGTAACTTCTTAGAGAGTGAAGATGAAGGAGTCTAGAAACCTGCTTGATGGAAGTGGTCTGAAGCCCTAAAAGTAGACCAGGATGGGGGTGAAGAAATACAGAAAGATGCAACCCTAAGTAAAGAGAGAAGCTGGCAACTAATGCCATAACTCTTCAAACCATATAGGGTTAGTTTTCAGTCCTTACTAATAAAAATGTAAGTGGTTCAATAGCTAACATTTATTCAAAAATTTACTACATGCAGGGCATTCAGCTGAATGTTCCTATAACTAAGTCATTACATTCTCACAATATCCTATTATTATCTCTATTTTGCTGAGGAATAAAGGTCAAGAACCTTGTCTAAATTCCCCAGCTTGCACGTAGCACTGCTGAGATGGACTTTAGGGCTGCTCTGCTCAGAGTGGGTCCTTGTGTGATCTCCTACACTGCCCAGATAGTTTCTAATTCCTCAAATCTAGTTCATCCCTAACCAGTGATTTCTTCTTCCCTGTCATTACTGATTGTGTCAATGTGTCATTCAATATAAAACGCAGGGTTTTTAACATTGATGGCAATAAACATAAACGGATGCAAAGATTTAGCTAAAAAGGGTAGTTTCTTATAATGATTCGGAGGTTTGTCTGGCCTACAGGCAGTCTGCTGGATCTGGAAGACAGGAAGCAGGTAATTGGAAGTTAATTGGAAGGCTGGCGTGCTTGCTCTCATTTCTCTCTCTCAGTGTCTGTCTGTGTTTCTCTCTAATGTCTTTCATGCCTGCTTTTCTCTACTTTGCTCTTCTTTTATTCTGGGTAAATTGTTTTCTTCTGCTTTTCACATTCATGTTAAATCCAGGTCAGATGTTTCTGAATCCTGAATCCAGAGTCTGGGGCTATCTACCTTATAATCATGCCTCACAATTTTTGCTTGAATCAGAAGTTCATCCTTCATCTAGTCAGAAGTGACCAGAAGGAGTAAGGCCCCAGGACATGTTAACTGCTCAGTGGCTTGTGAGGACAATACTTACAGAATGGAAGGGAGCTTGCAGGTAACCATGCCATGTCCACCCCAGCAGTAAACATCAGTCTGAGTAGCTCAGGAAGTTTTTACACAAAAATAAACTATTGCAACAGCTTTTGTGCTAAAATGTATGTATCTTCTCGGCCATATTTAATATGACTACCATTAAGTAATAAAATAATTGCTACTGTAAATAATAAACCTATTATATTATACCTAAAATCTGAGTTGCAGTTCAGTTAATTCTAAAAACTACTAGGAATAAGAAATTCATTGAATTAGGACATAAAATTAAGTATATGTAAAAAAAAAAAGAAAGAAAGACAAGTGGATGTAAATATATACCTGAATATATAAGCAGAAAGTGTAAAGTGAATATATTTGAATATAAATGTGAAAAAGAAAAATAATACAATAAGTTATGGCACCAAACTCCATTCTCAGATAATTCACACAAGTTCTCTAGGATTTCTATAGTCCGGTAAGTTGAAGTCAGTTCACTAATATATTTTGAATGTCTTCTCTACTTTTAAATTTGTATGGCACTCTTTCCCCCCCACAAGTAGAGTAATTAAGGTAATGATGTAGAATCTAAAGAAAACTCCTTTCAAACAAAATGAACCACTGATGATATCAAGAACACATGGAAAATAAAACCATTGTTCCCACTTGTAGAGTACTGAGACCCTATATTTTGGAAGTTTTTTCCCCCAAAGTAACCACTATAATTTGTAATTCATCTATTCATCTTGAATTGGGATGCTGAGATTCTAGTTGGTATTTGAAAAGAACCAGGTCTCTGAAGACATACATAGCATGTTGCTAGGGCAAAAGGTATGTTTGTGATAACTATTTTGAGATGTGCTCAAATGCATTTGGAGACCATTGGCATAACTGACTTTGCTGTCACTGAACAGTAAGAATGAGAATGATTTCCTTCTCTGATTTGTCCATTGCATACACATACATGCTCGTTTGGGATCTCTCAGTAATTTTTAATATAAGGTACTTGCTGTACTAACAGCAGTGCAGAAAATAAACACAAACTCTCATGCTGAGAAAGTGTGGAGGGAAAATTAGAGCAGACCCAGTGTAATGAAATAGTCATGAAAACAACTTTTGGTGGTAAACCCAAAATAAGCCAGGATAAAATTAAAAAGAACCTGTCTGTAGTTCTGAAGTAAATTTAATAAGTATTGCCATGCCTGTTTTTTCCCTGTTGGCCTGGGTTTCACGACCACCTACCTTTAGGGATAATCTTTACCATATCTTTCAAGATTTTTTCATAGGTTCAGTTTCAGTGTCACCATTAAAAATAGCAAAATAGTTCACCATTAAATAGGTCACCATTAAAAATAGCAAAATAGTTCATTCAATCAAATTGTTGGTTTGATGTAACTGACCAGAGCAGAGGGTGAAACAATAAATTTAGAGACCAATTTCAGGTAAAATAGCATCCTCATTAGTGATGATTAATTAATAGATAATTAACAGAAGCTCTACTGCCAAGAAAATATCTAGTCAATTAAGGTTTCAGGAGATAATTTTTGAAAACAATGTATAACAACCAGAATACAGTGCCAGAAATAACAATTAAGAATATAAGTCACTGACACCAGAAATAAAGGTAGGGAAATTTGTAATGAAGTTGCTTATTAAATCCCCCTAGCTTCCTTCCCAAATACCCAGCTATTGCTGATTCCAAAAGCCCCCATCCCCTCTTCTGTGCCACTCAGAAAGACAGAACCAGGCTATCTTCGCAATCTTCGAGCTGAATATTCAAGCAAACTCTGGGATTCCAAACAGAAACTGAAGAAGAAAGGTTTTCTCTTTAAAGGAGCTGAGTAGATCAGTTGAGACTATTATTATAGAAACACAGCCACAGCTCAGTCTGCATTTGGGCAGAGGAAAGGAATATAGTTAAAGAAAAAAATATATATATGCTTGATTCCTTGACTAGAGAAGGAAGGATCTATAGTAAAGATAGTCTAGATTTGGGGAGTCCAGAGTAAGCCATCTCCAGAGCTTCCACACTAGACTTACGTGAACTTTATAACTGCTGAAGTTACTTATGGTAAATATCCTTAATGCCCACAATTTGTGTCTGCTTTTGCCCTCACAATCACTAGGCCGTGAGTATACAGTAAAGGATTAAAGATTAAATAAATCAAGCAACAAACCTGCCAAACTCTCCTTCCATAAAGAAGCAAAAAGGCAAATGCCAGGTGCAACCCGCACAGAAGCTTTAATGGGATTCCAATTTAGAAGAACTTGGATGAGAACAAAAGAGCCTTTTCTACTGAGAAGTCTATTCACTGGGTTTGAAGTTCAAAAGAGCAAAAAGTGGGCCATGATTTCAAGAGGATAGCCAGAAAAAAAAGTACAATTCTTATCTAGCAGAGGAAACATTAGAACAGACAAACAAAAAGTAGGTATTAGGAATAGAAATTAAGTTGATTATATGGTGGGTCTTTGGTCACTAGTGAATGAAAAGGGCATAGAAACATTTCAATTCTGAACACATAAAACTGGACTTTATGATTCAGATAAGGCAAACTTCAAAGATATTGTAGTTTTTCTTTCAAACTGGCACAATACAATGAACATTGCAATAATGCTAATAACACAAATTTTTGGTTTTCCATTGCACATAAAAGTTATGTCTATACTATAGTTTATTAACTATGTATAGAATTATGCCCCCAAATATACATACTTTCCTTTAAAATATCTTCTTGCTAAGAAACATTAAAGATCATTTTGGCTTTCAGGGAGCATAATCTTTTAGTTGGTGAAGGGTCTTGCCTCAATCCTGATGGATTCTGACTGATCAGGGGTGGTCTCTGGAGGTTAAGGTGGCTCTGACAATTTCTTAAAGTAAAACAATAAAATTTGCCCCACCCATTGACTCTTCCTTCCATAAAAGTTTCTCTGTAGCATACAATGCTGTTTTGTTTGATAGCATTTTTTTTTTGCCTTTTTTTTTTTTTTATTAAATCATAGCTGTGTATATTAATGTGATCGTGGGGTTTTACATTGGTTTTATAGACCATTTGACACATTTTCATCACACTGGTTAACATAGCCTTCCTGGCATTTTCTTAGTTATTGTGTTAAGACATTTATATTCTATCTACATTTACTAAGTTTCACATGTACCCTTGTAAGATGTTGGATAGCATTTTATCCACAGTAGAATATCTTTTAAAATTGGC
>CAUYPK010038775.1:0-11113 GCA_963574355.1 Loris lydekkerianus | reverse complement strand
TTGGAGTTCTAATTCGATCTTATTTGTTATCCAGATTCCAAATTCAATTTCTGACACCTCAGCTATGTGTTTGTGCATGGGATCTTGTGCTGTGTCTGCTCCATTGATCCTTGGGGGAGTTGATCTACTCTGATTATTCATATTGCCAGAGTTTTTCTCTTGATTTCACCTCATGATTGTTTTTCACCATTGCCTCTGGCTGTCCTCAGAGTTGGGGAGGTATCTTTCCAAGATTAGACCCCAGTGGGATCACTCTGTTGTTGCTGGGTCTTTGTAGGGAGTGACCTTGTGTTGGTCCTCTGGGGCTGCCCCATCCAGGGAGTTCTGGTTGTGGGAGCAGTTCCTGAATGTGACACACCCAGATCTAGCAACAGGGCGGGGGGGTGGACACGGTTCTGGGAGTGCCTGGCACCCAGTGACTTTGGTACAGAGGGCCCAAGGCTCTAGCAGTCTCTCGCTGGGAGATGGACTCTATGCAGAGGCTGGGAGGGCTCTGGAGGGCACAGGGCTGCCAGAGTCCCTGGCCAGACAAGCAGGCCAGTGTGGAGGCAGGGAAGATACAGGAGGGAGGACGTGGGGTTGCAGGTTCCTGGAGTTCCTGGTCAGGGTGTGGGGCACCCGGTGGGCAGGGTAGCAAGTCCCGGTGCACCTCTTACCAGAGTCCAGGCAGGTACAGCTCTTACGAAGGTCCAGGAGGGTGCCAATGGGGGGTTGTGGGGTAGCTCTTCTGGAGGTCCAGGAAGGTTCCAGTGCAGCTCTTCTGGAGGTCTGGGCGGGTGCTGATAGTGGGTTCCAGCACCCATTTTTTTATTTTTTATTTTTTTCCTTTTATTAGGTTATATACACATAGATCAGGAATACATTTATTCATATGTGGGGCACAATGTTGATGATTTTTTATACAATTTGGAGTGCTTACATCAAACTAATTAATATAGCTTTCACCTCATTTACTTGATTATTGTGTTAAGACATTTATGTTCTATACTTGATAGATTTGACTTGTGCCCTTTGAATATGCTCCATAGGTGTGGTCCCACTGTTTACCCTCCCTCTATCAAACCTTCCCCCTCCCCTCCTTTCCCACTCCATTTCTCTCCTTCATCCTGGGCTATAGTTGTGATATATCTTACAAAAGAAAGGGTAAGTAAATATAAATTGGTTTCATAAAAGTACTGAGTACATTGGATACTTTTTCTTCCATTCTTGAGATACTTTACTTAGGAGAACATGTTCCAGCTCCATCCATGTAAACATAAAAGAAGTAAAGTCTCCATGTTTTTTAAGGCTGCATAGTTTTCCATGGTAACTTTATAAGAAAGGTTTCAAAGAAAAGATGAGGAAAGTGGGAAACAGAAAGTAAAAATCTCATAAGCAGCTGGGAGCCATAGTGTAAGTGTCTTGGATGGAATTTTATACCCATTACATCAAGGAACATGTTTCCAGATCCTCCTAGAAGCAATATGATATGAAGAGAGTACTATCTCTGATGCTAGGCAGACTTCAATGTCCAATCCCTCCCCTTGATCAGCCACATGGACTTAAGCAAATATTGGTAAGGGGCTTCTCTGTGCACCTCAATCTCTTCATCTATAAATGGGCAATATGAGACAGCTTAAAAGATTGCCTGCTCCATCCAGGTTAATACAGAAGATGTAAAGTCCCCATCTTTTTTAACTGAAAAGTATTCCATGCCCACATATAGCACCATTTATTAATCCATTCATGTGCAGATGGCCACTTGGGTTGATCCCACGTCTTGGTGATTGTGAATTGAGCTGCAACAAACATTCTGGTGCATATGTCCTTATGCTAAATAAGTACCCATTCACTCAAGAGAAAAACACAGTTAAACCCAAGTGAGAGGGGGAGAGGGGAGGAAGGAGGAGAGGGAAAGAGGGAGGAGGGCTGATGCGCTGTCACCTAACAGGCACAATGCAGGGGTATATGGTGCGCCTCCTAGGTGAGGGGTGTAACTACTACTTGGACCCCATCTAAGAAATGCAAACCATATAACCTAATCATCCGCACCCCATATTAATCTCATATAATCATCTGTACCCCCATATCAATCTGATACTAAAATTTTAAAAGTTTGCTGAGATGATTAGAAATGAGAAAATAAGAAGCTCTCAAAATTAATTCTTCCTTATTTGGTCCTATTTTCAGCACAAATTCAGCAGGTTTCCTTCTCTGAATTTCTTAAGTTCACTTCTATATAGGCCAACAGTTACAAGCAGTAAGGAGTTCTCCTGGTGATGAAAGGACCTCCGGCAGCTGATGTCACTGGAACTTGAACAGCACCTCTTGCTGGAGTCCCTTGACCCAGAGTAGGAGAAAATAGTCCTGTCCTCCTCAGAGGGCCCAAAGGCCATATACAAACTTGGCAAGACAAGAGTGGCTCAATATGACAACCCACCAAGTTTACATTCTATCCAGAATATCATGGTCAAGCGGGCAAGAAGTGAGAACGATTTTGGAAATATTTTTTAAGGTTTAACTTGTTCTACATCCATCACATCTTTACTGAACGCCTGTCCCATTCTGGACACTGCTCTGGGTACATGGAGTGGATCAGTAAATACAGCAGTTGAGGATTGAGATCCTTGTGGGGCTGATGTTTTTGCAGAGACAGGAAATAGCCAGTAAACACAGCAAAGAAATGGGCAATGTGCTGTATCAGGAGGTGCTGAGTGTGATGAAAGGAATGGAGGACCGGGCAAGGCAGGTCAGGAGAAGTGGGAGAGAAGTAAGGCAGGTCAGGTTATCATTTTAAATAGTCAGGGATGTCTCAAAACAGTTTTATACTTCAAAGTAAACCCCTCAGATATTTGAAAAAAATAAAGCCCAAAGGAGGATGGTTCTGAGAAAGCCAAGAAATCACAACTCTGTTATTTCATTCCCAAATTGAATTTTAAGTTTATATCTCACTGCACAGCTCCACTTAAATGCTTTCGAGAATGAGCCCAAAATGTGTCTTCCATGGATATCAGGGCTCATTCATTTGCTCAAACTATTTTGGTGAATGAATGAATGATGAATAAATGAAACACTCTCCTCTGAGAAATCACAGCTTCATTCACTCCAATACATTGAGCACTGATCTTCCAAGCAGTTTGGCCATCCCTCCCCCAAGAATAGCATACTTCTTGCTCCCTGTTTCTCTTTCTGGTGAATTTCACATTCACTCTCCCTGGGACAGCAGACCTCCTGGGACCAACATGACACCTTCCATGCAGAAGCTCTACTCTCAGGCAGCCTCAAACCAACTGCCTCATTGTTGATTTTCCTTCTGGTTCTTTTCTTTTCCTATGAAGACCAGAGGTCCGGGGCAGGCTGTTGCAGTCAGGTGACACAGTCTCTTGCAGGATGCAAGGAGACGCTACAGATTAAAGCTCCCGAGACACATTCCTCACAAGGAGGCTGCAAGAAAGACAGCACATAATAGTTTTGTGAACCAGCAGGTATAAGTTGTTTGAAGAAGAAAATGGGGAGAGTGAGGTCGAGGCTGTTAGATAACTGCTGTGGAGTTGCTGTGGAGATCTCTGTGAAGATCTCTGTGGTTTTAATATCAGTTCATTTCACTGCAAGCGACAGTAATAACTTGAAAAGGTTCACACAGCTAACAAAAGCTGGTCCCCAGCCAGGAAACAACAAGATACTCAATTCTCCAATGCAGAAAGCTTTTTACTACACACATTTAACACATAACAGTGCTTCTCTTATTTAGACTTATCACTTCCGTGTGCCATAGCCTCCATCTGCAAAATCTCAAAAGTGAAGAATCAGTATCATAAATAAGGATGGAGACAAAGGCCATACTTAAGGAAATCTGTCTAAATAAAAAACTGAAACTCCAGTAAGAGAGTTTGGTGAGTGTTCACTGTCACACGAGGTTGGGCCTGAATCAGATCTCCAACATCTGAACTGTATCCACTGAGGCTCTTCTGGCTGAGTCCTATATCCGCTTCCTCTTCATCTCCAACTCAGGGTCCTAAGCAAGGCCTCAGGCAGAGCAGCAGCTGATAGAAACGTGCTGAGCTGTGTTCTAGTTAACACAGGGGAGTGTGTAGTAGGACGGCCACACAACAATCAACCTGGCTTCAGGAGAAGATAAAAGCCAAGTGCAACTCAGGTCTCACTTTTAAGCTTGGTGGCAATGAAGGACCATGTGTCTAAGGACCAGATGAAGGGACCAACCCAACTGCTACACCACAGAGAACAGGAAATAGATACTCTTTGCACTGGGTTTGGATATTATTTGCAAAGCCTTTTCCTGATGGGAGCCCTACTTGGTTTTTCTCCACAGGGATTGCTTCAGACATACTTCTGGCTCAAAGATCTGGGACCACAGGCCTCAGGGACATTTTGTTGGACCTACACAGAACTTTTTAAAAATTTTAGTTTTCAATATTTAAAACAGGGAGGTTTTACATTCTTCTTAGCAAAGTATCACAAAAATGGAAAAGCAAGTATCCAATGTATTCAATACTATTAAATAATATGAAGCCTGTAGATGATCTAATACATGCCCACAGAAGAGAAAAACTCAAATTAATTCAAGTTTAGGGGAGAGAGCATGAGGGAGGGGAGAGAGAGGGAGAGGGGAGGGGCTTGGTGTGCTCCCACTTAATGGGCACAATGTGAGGGTAAATGGCACACCTCTTGGGTCCGGGACACAACTACAAGAACGACTCTACCTAACAGATGCAAACATTGTAACATAGGTGTTCGTACCTTCACATTAACTTGAAATAAAAAAAATTAAAATAATTTTTTTTTAAGCTCAGAGCCTGTGACTCAAGCGGTTAAGGTGCCAGCCACATACACCAGAGCTGGCAGGTTTGAATAAGCCCAGGCCTGCCAAACAACAATGACAGCTACAACCAAAAAGTAGCCAGGCGTTATGGTGAGTGCCTGTAGTCCCAGCTACATGGGAGGCTGAGGCTAGAGCATCGCTTGAGCCTAGGAGTTGAAGGTTGCTATGAGCTGTGATACCACGGCATTCTACCCAGGGTGACAGCTTGAGGCTCTGCCTCAAAATGATAATAATAATTTTTTTAATTTAAAAAATAAAAACTAGGAAGTTTCATATAAAACCCCAATATCCAACAAATCAGAAGATCTGGAGATACGGACAAGAGCAGCCAAGTGCCCGCCACCCCACAGAGTCCTTACTCACTCACCCTCAGCTTGGTGTCAGGCAAAACCCTCACCTGCCTCAGCACTGAAGGCATTGAAATTGCTGACAAACCACACTGACCATTTTGACAACTAGTTCAAGGCAGGGACTGTCAGCATCATTTATTCATTGAGTGCTTATGGTGGGCCAGATGCTGCTCTGCGCTCTTCTCACTTAAGAGCTCATCCAACCCTTCAAACAACCCCATGAGGCATCAATATCCACAAATTACAAAAGTGAAGTTGAAGCAAGAGAAGTTCCATGATTTGCTGGTGGTCACGCAGCTCGCAATTGATGGAGATCTGAGAAAAACCAAAGACAGTTCTTTCTTTCTTTTTTTTTTTTTTTTTTGGAGACAGAGTCTCCCTCTGTTGCCCAAGTTGAGTGTGTCAGCCTAGCTCACAGCAACCTCAGTCTCCTAGGTTCAAGCAATCCTCCTGCCTCAGCCTTCAGAGTTGCTGGGTGCTCACCACAACACCCAGCTAATTTTTCCATTTTTAGTAGAGATGGGTTCTAGCTCTTGCTCAGACTGGTTTTAAACTCCCTAGCTGGAGTGATCCTCCCACCTCAGCCTCCCAGAGCATTAGGATTACAGGCGTAAGCCACTGCACCTGGACCCGAAGCCTAATTTCTAATTGATCCTACCTTTAAGATTGGCCAAATGCACTCTCTCTTTAAAACATTTCCAATTCTGTAACCCCTCTTCTGGCGGATCACTTGGTTCAGTTCTAACCTCACAAGTTGTTCTCATCATATGTACCTTGCACATGTAGGTAGATATTATGCTATAGATAATTAATTCCATATTTATAATGTATTATATAAGCCATGATATGTATATGAGTATATATTCTATTGATCAGACTATTTACTTATCTTGCCAACCACTGAGGGCCCTAAAGAAACAGAAAAACTAGGCTGCAGATGTTGGCAGCCATTTGGTGGGAATGAGCCGTGATTTGTTCCACAAGGAGCTGGCTGCAAAGGGTGTGGAGAAGAGAGGGACGTGTGGCCCTCAGGAGGACAGTGAGCTCCTGGACCTCACTCACTGGCTTGCGGACTCCAGCCGTGCTGTGGCCCAAAGCACTCACTAAGGTCGGGCTCCTCTGCTTCACCTCACAGGCATCTTTCTCTGCTCAGGTTTCTGGCAACTACTCAGTCCAGGAGCAGCCTCAGCCACAGCTTCCTCCGAACTTGGACTTCCCCCAGATGGCCTTCCCTGGGGTTCATCACATCCTTTCTGCTTCCTCTGAGATATCGTCTCTCTTCTGACAATTCTTTTATTAATAAGGCCTGAAGGCTGAAATCTTCCTTTTTTCTCTCAAACAAAACAAACTACTTACATGTTATTTATTTTATTTCATTTCTGAAGAGCCTCACTTTAGGAGTTATTCTTTTTTTGTTGTTTTCTGAGGTTTCGTGTGATTGTTTGTGTAATGAAGCCCAGGCTAAAGACACTGTGGCGTCCCCAAGGCAGTGCCTCTCTGTTCTGGAATGTTCCTTCAGCCCTTGCCAGCCACGCTCTCAGCTTCCTGTGGGCCCTGGCCTGAGAGCCCCAGAGCTGGAGGACGGCTGGCCTCGAATGGCCAGCTCCTCGCCAAGGCTCAGACTGGGCCTTTCTGGGAATCCTGAGTAGCCAAATTCCCATGCTCCTCCCCAGTCACTGTCAGAGTCCCAGTCTCCTTAAAAAGTATTTCCTATCTTTATTTTCCAGAGCTTCATCATTTAAATAGATGACTTTTCAGAGGAGGTATGGTTGATATCTTTAGAAATGAAAACTTTCTGGGAAAAATCTACAAAAGGAGTACTCCTATGGAATGGTGTTTGCCTTACCTTTGCTCTAATTTTTTACTTTACAAGGTACTATCTCTGTTATGGACTGAATATTTGTGTCCCTTTCCTCCAAAAAATTCATATGTTCAAGCTGTAAGCCCTGGTGTGATGGTATCAGGAAGCAATGAGGGCAGGGAGGTAATTAGGTCTTGAGAGTAGAATCCCATGATGGGATTGGTGCCTTGCCCTTGGTAGAGTGCCGTGGCATCACAGCTCATAGCAATCTCAAACTCTTGGGCCTAAGTGATTCTCTTGCCTCAGTCTCCCAAGTAGCTGGGACTCCAGGCACCCACCAGAATGCCTGGCGATTTTTCAGTTGTCATTGTTGTTTTGGCAGACCCAGGCTGGGTTTGAACCTTGCCCGCTCTGATGTATGTGGTTGGTGCCCAAGCCACTGAGCTACAGGCACCGAACCAGCCTTTCTAAGAAGAGAAAGAGATGCCAGAGCTTCCTCTCTGCCATGTAGAAAGACGGTAGCCATTTGCAACCCAAAGAAAGAGCCCCTATCAGAAACCAAATCTGCTAGCACCTTGATCTTGGACCTGCCAGCCTCCAGAACTGTGAAGAATAAATATCTATTATTTAAGTCACCCAGCGTATAGTATATGCGTTTTGTTATACATGTACCAGCCCAAGCTGACTGAGCCACCAATACTGAAATCCGTTAGAGATTAGGGAATTGTATGAATTTCTGTACTCTAGAAACAGGAATCTTTGTTTCATTTTTTGATAGATCCCACATACTTAGCATTTAATAGGCACTCAATAAAATTTTCCCAAAAGGAGGAAAAGACTCATTATTTAAGAACCATAATTATAGACTAGTAATACATGAGGGACCCCTTGATATAGTTCATTAGCTATAAACATTTAAGTGGTCTAATACATACCAATATCTTTGGCTTGAAATAATATTTTCTTTTTATTCTGAGTCACATTGTGAATTTAGGTTATTTTTATGATCTTTCCAAGTCCTTATTTTACTAAATTTCAAGTAACCAAGATACTTCAACAAAGAAAGAAAAGACAAGAATACAAAACTTAAAGTTGCGAATTTTGAATCTGAATATTACATTCTCTTAGACTTCTATAGAAAAAAGTTCCCTGAGTTCTTAAGATAAAGGCTTTTGTCAATGTTTAGAGCAAATGTACATGTAATAAAATATATTATTTGCTTAGTCTTACTAATTTCAAGTCATTCTTAGAAAAGTTTCTGGCAATTGAGGTCTTCTCTTTCTTCTAGCAAAACTGATGTTTAAGCACAAGGCTGTGTCTAATATCCTTATGTTTACAGGGTCTGGCACGTAATAGATAATCAATAAATTGTTTTTTGAGGAAGTGAATTTAGTAATGCTTTGTTATAGGGCCAGTATTTTGAGAGATAAACTTGGTCAGTGGCCAGTAACATTGGCACACAAATTCATGAGCTACAATCTATCCTTGTTATTGCCTCATGTTTCCAAAGGAGAACTGACTAAAAAGTTCACCCTAATTTACCTTAATTTGTATAAAATAGGGCTATGAGAGTCTCTTCCATCTCAGAGAGGAAAAAGGTTATATGTAAGATAGAGTAGACTAGAAAGTTCCCTGGGTTTTCTGAGAGCACTGCATGGGGTGGTATTGAATAGAGTTGACAGCCTTGTTTGATCTGGGAAAAGATATTGATCTCTGAGGCAGAGCCTGGGAATCTGCATTTTAAAACATGTACCCTGAGTAGGATGTTTTACAAAAATGCCCAGAATTTTCCTCCTTCCCTTTGTCCATGCTGCTTGCTCCTTTTCTGAAGATGTGAAGTCTATTTGCTTTTGACCAGTAGAGTATGACAGAAGTAACACTGGGCCAGTTCTGACCTTAAATCTCAAAAGGCTTTACTTGCTTCTTGCTTCTATTTGTGCTCTTGTTTGCAATCACCATTTGAGCAAATCTAATTTAGTCTGCTGAATTATTAGAGACATGTGGACCCTGACACCCTGTTGCCCCAGTTAACAGCCAGCCAGCCATCAGAGATATGAACGAGACCATCCAAATACATCTGAGAGCTGTCTGCAGACTCACAAGTGAGCCTAGCCAAGATCAACCAAGACAAGTTGGCTGGCAGAATTTCTCAGTTGGCAGGACCAGACAGCCCACAGATTCGTAGGCAAAAACAGATGGTTGTATCAAGCTATTGAGCTTTGGGGTATCCAACTAATGCATACCTTAAATGATTCTGAATAATTCCTATAATCAAGAAAGCTTAAGAAACATTAGCATAGCTATATCTCTGCAGCTGTCTTGGAATAAAAAGGTAAGTTAGAATGCCAAGCTCTATAAATCCTGGTATTTGGCTCTTCTGCTGAATTAAGGAATACAAATGAAAATATAATTAGGAAAATCTTATATTAATTGTAAAAGATGTCAAAAACCACTAAGAATTATGACTTTCTGGGGGAATCATAGGGTCAGCTTTTGGAAATAACTGCCATCCCTCAGATGTGTGATCTGTTTGCTAAAATACCCTGTGTTTAAGTTTTTCTTCTTTACAATGGAATTGAGAATGAATATATAAGCAAGTAATGGCTCTTAATGGTGTTATTCCTATAGTAGCAGGCTATGATATGATAATCACTTTCAAGTAGCATAATTTGAGGGGCCTGGAAATAGATGTTGCATTCTTTGCTTTCTAGCAATGGATGTATTCTACACTCCTTCTGACTCCCTGTGCAATGACAACACTGTATTTTAGCATTAATGATTAATGCTTATTGCTGATGCTTTTAGATTAATGGCTTGATGAATAGACAGGAAATCCTGTGCAAGACCACAGGCAAGTTGCCTTAGCTAGTTTTAAATCACCAAAAAGTGAAATGTGCTGAGTCACAGCAGCTAATGATAAAGGATAAAAACCTAGTTATAGCAATCATTGTGAATTTACCTTTAAGTCAGCTAGAATGCATATGGGAAGGCATTATAGGAATGGTATGTCAAGAATAAATACCAGCAGTCAGGTTGTACAAGCAATCTCACATTTAGGGGCTGATGAAAGAGCTACAGCTAAGATCCTTATGATCTGACAACAGTGAAAAAGAACTATCTTTTCAATTAGCATATTGATTAGAGGTCTCATAAGTACATTAATTCTTCTTTTATCAGATAATAGGTTTTTGTAATTAGGAAAAAAATTCCTGTCATGATCTCACCTATTATAATATTTTGCTAAGACCCATGACATTTTGAAATAATTTTAAAAAGCACAATAAAAACTTATTCAAAGAGTAACCCCATTTTGAATAACTTGATCATTAAAAAATCATATTGCATCTCATTTAGCATAAAATAGGTTTAGAAGGGAAGGAGTCTATATTTTTTAAGAAACCTCCTTTGTGAGCCAGATGATGAGATGAAATAACCATATCTCAAAAGGGAGAAAATAGAGAGAATAAAATAATCCCTAGGAGTGTGAAGCTTGGGTGCCTTGTGAAGCTTTTTTCAGGGATATGATAATTTCCTTTGATCTCATCTAGGCAGTAGATAGGGCCTGTTTTCTTACAGTTATATTACAAATGAAGAAATTGAGCTTTAGTGACATGAATTTACTAAGCACACAGGCTGCCCATGCTAAAATCATTCATCAAGCATGTTGAAAATAAGTAGGTACCTTCCAGCTTAAAGTAGCACATTGGACAGACTCATCTTTCCTACCTGCACCTCTGTTCCACTTATTTCAAATGAATAATAATAAAAAGGAATAACATTAATAATAATGATAACAGGTATAAAGTCACAACAGAGAAGAGAAAAGGGGGACTATCCATACATTCAAGATTTCAACAGATAACTAGGAAAATGAAAATCAGATGGAGGAGTAGTGAGTGGTGCAAGTGAAAGAAAATACCATCAAGAATAGGTGGAGACAGAGGTGGATTAAAGATGGTGGCTGAGTAACAGCTTCCCTGTAACTGGGCTTGGCGAATCTGGGGAGGCAAGACTCCAGACATCTCTGGCCGGTGGGATCTGCCTATGATCATCCCTTTGAGGATACAGGGAGCCAGCAAGGGACTTCTGGACCCCAGGAGGAAGACAAAAACAGTGGAAAACTGGCAAGTGGCTGCGTGTGTT